>PVJI01013342.1:0-45964 GCA_004026765.1 Micronycteris hirsuta
ATGTCTATTACACTTACACAACACAGGGGAGGCTGGAGAGTGATTTTATAGCAGCTGTTGTGTCCCTCTCGTTGCAGGGGAATAAAAAAGGCCTGTAGTTATTTATATTTGTGAGTTGTAATACATTTTTTTTCATTATTAGCTTAAGCTAGAGCAGCTCTGAAACACAAGGACTGCTCTTGGTTTGAAATTGTTTACTTCATTAACATAAGGAAGATGTGAGATGGCTTCTCACCACTACTTCTTTCCCCCCTTTTATCCTTAGCTAAGAAAAAGAATAAGCAAGTCTGTAACTAAAAGGCAAAATAAAGAAACAACATGGGAGTGTACACTGAAATCCACTGTATAATGATTTTTTCCTTCTATCCTCATCTTTCTTTTGCATTTTGGAGGTTACCGAAAAATAAATCTATTATATTTTACTCTTAAAAAAAGAATAGAACAGGGCATTTTGGGGTCAATTTATATCTATATCATCTATATCTATAGCAAGAATTATGGTTTTTTCTCCCAACTTTTATTTGGAAAAAATTTTAAACCTACAGAAAAATTGCAGAAAGAGTGCAATGCACAGTCTTATGTCCTTCACCTAGATTCATCAGTTATTGATATTTTGCCACATATGCTTTATTTCTCTCTACACATACATGCACACATGTGTGTGTATATATAATTATTATTATTCTGTGTTTCCTGATCCATTTGACAGTGTCAAGCATCATAATCTAAGTGTTTCAGCCATGTTTTTCTTAAGAACATTAACGATCTCCTGCTCTGTACAAAATACAGAATCTGATTTTAATTTTTCCTGAATTCTGTCTATTACCTGTGTTTTATAATCATTCAAGAACAAAGGAAGAAGTGCAGGGAATTATTAATAGTAGCCACCCACTCCCTAAGTTATTCACCACTATGCATCTGCCAGAAAGCAAGTGTGAACATGAAAGATAGAGGTTGATTTTCAAACTTACATAAATGTAAAATAATTGATGGACAAGGCCTCTATACCATTAAAAGTAGACCCAATCTCTTGAGTAGCACATACACTTCACCCATTTCTCTTAATACCTAATAGTTTATTTCATAAATTTATAGACTTTCAGAGTTGGAAGGGCCTTACAGGGTATGTTGTATATTACCTGTTTATTTTACACGAGATTAAGGTCAAGGCCACTTATGAGAGATGAGACTAGAATCTAGTTTTTCAAACTCTCAATGCAATATTCTTCCTGTTATGTCGTGTTGTCTCCTCAGGAGCCCTAGATGCTTATACTAGGGTTTTGATAAATGAGAAAGGTAAAGTATCTGAGACTACTACACTTAACTAATGTATCCCCTTGAATCTCATTTGGATGAACTATAGCAGAGCTTCTTAAACTTTAATGTGCATATGAATTTAGTAGTGATCTTGCTGAAATGCAAATTATGATTCACTAAGTGTGTGGTCTAGCCTGAGAGTCTGCATTTCTAATATGTTCGTCTGAAACTGATGTTGCAGATCCATGGACAACATTTTAAATAGCAGTTATCTAAACAAGCACAGAAATCTTATAGTCCCCAGGCACCACCAGCAAAGTACAAAAACTACAAAATATTTTAGTTACATAAACTATAGAGAATAATATAACTAATACCTGTTTATTCATCATCAAAGCTAAAATAAAATATTTCTAAAATTTCTTATTTCCTAACTTTTATGCTACTTCAGAGAAGGGAATTTTAGCCCAATACATTAATTTATAGATGCAACTACCTATTTTCCTAATAGTGTTATATCAACAAATACTGATATTCCACAGACTTTAATGGTACTGTGGAAGGAAATACGGATTCAGGTGATGAAAAGAACCATAGCCAAATTGAACTGTCAGTCAAAAAGAACAACCAACGATGTTCCATTTTTACTCTCAATAAAAACATTTTTCATCACCCTGCCTTGTGTGGCTCAGTGGATTGAGTGCTGGCCTGTGAACTGAAGGGTCACTGGTTCAATTCCCAGTCAGGGCACACGCCTGGGTTGAGGGCCAGGTCCCTGTTCGGGGGTGCACAAGAGGCAACTGCACTTAAAAAAAAAAAAAGAAACTTTGGGAACATATATTGAAAGATTTTATTCTCAGAAAGCATTTCATGTTATACTAAAGGAAATATGACAGAAGGATATAATTTAATATATCTAAACTTGTGGAATAATGGGGCTATTTTTAACAAGGGTTTAGCCATGGATAAACATATAAATATAGTTATTTCACCCAAAGCTGTTTGATATAGTTAATATTTGTTTGATATAGTGTGACACAGTTAATAAAATATTTGTTTGCTATGAAATTACATCCCAAGATTTTCTTAAATAAGGGAATTGGGTTAATAAGGAACTACCTTTTTTTTCTGTCTGTCTTCTATTTTTTTCCTGCTCTAGTCTAACGTCTAACCACCTTCAAATATTTTGGGGGTATTGACAAGTTATTTAAACTTGACAGTCTTCCAAAGTTGCTGGCAGTAATATATTGCTGAGTTTGCTCTTCTGAACAATGAAAGGTGAGTGTAGGAGAAGTTGTATAATTTATGATGGTAGTTAAAGAATTTTAAAGTAAGCTTTGACTTGAATTTAATAATTTGCTCTGAGGACATTAAATGTCTTTTTATAATACTAAAATTTGATTTTTTTTTTTGTTAATTCGGGTCTTAGTACTTGGGCAAATAAAGTTACAGTGGTTTGTAGTGTAACTCTAACTGGGTAAACACTAGCATTTTTCTTCTCTTGGAGTCAAGATGAAAGGGAAATAAATGGTTGTAATACCAGGACAGATGTTTTACTTTCACTTAACAGAAAGCCTTTGTTTTTCATAGAAGCTCTAAAGTTACCTATCAAAGATGTGGGCTATCTCATACCAAAACTATAAGCTTGTATTTCCTTTTCAAGAGTCTGTGTTTGTACCAAATTGCCTTGTTCATTTGGCATTGATATTGCCTAGAGATTTACTCTTTGATGATTTCTGCACATTCTGTATTTTTACTTTCTTAACTATAATCTTGCTCTCTGCTTATGAAGTTTAAATATTTGAATAATACATGCCATTTGCCTGAATGGTTTTGTTTTTAACTTCCTGGCATATTTTTAAAGTTTTCAGCATCAGTCAAGTATTTATTAAAAGCTTCCTATTTTTCTATGATTTATTAAGAATATACAATTTACATTTACCCCCACCACTAAAAAATAACATTTAAATTAAATAAAATATAATTTTGCATAATAAAAAGAAAGATTCAGCACAAAGAAGGGATAGCCCATTAATAATTTTTATAATGATTGCATGTTAAAATACCAATATTTTAGATAGCTGAGTTAAGTAAAATATATTATAAAAACTAAAAAAAGAACATACAGTTTAAACAATGAAATATATTCAATCTAGGATAGCTGTGGAATAATTTAGAATAATAATGTTTCTTTGGCCTTGAGCACTTATATTCCTCTTCTTTTGTCTTTGTTTTGCTTTATTAGTTTTTGCTGCTGCTGCCATATTTCAAAGAATATTTCATTTTTCATTCAATTCTTTTGTTTTCATTTCATTTTATTTCATTTTCAAACATATTTCATTTTTGTTTCTATTGGCCTTACTAGACTACAGGCTATTAGAAGGTTTAAGTAAAGAAAAGGACCTATATATGTGTGTGTTTATGAACACTTAATAAGTAATATTTTATAATTAGCAGTATCATTATAGAAGTAAGTGAGTGGGAAGGACTTTGGGCAAGTGAGTTACCTCAAAACTGCAGAGGCAGGGTTCTATAGCAAGGGTCATCACACATTTTCTTGAAGAGCCAGATGATAAATATTTTAGGCTTTGTGGGTCAGACCATCTCTGTTGAAGCCACTCAGCTCTCCTGCAACTACAGTTACTCAATTCTGTTGTGGTGTGAAAGTAGATGAGTGAAGTACAGATGGTAAGGAAACAAATGGGCTTGCTTATGTTCCAAGTAAAATTTTACTTAAAAAACTGGTGGCTGATCTGCGAACCTATGTTCTATAGCATCCTAACAAATAATATTCATAAGCAACCATGCAGTTATATAATTCTCTGTCCCCAAAAACATCTTTTATTACTGTTGAGAATAATTTTTAAAATCATGGAGGACTGAGGACTTCCTGTTTTAAATGGCCTAGTAGATGTATACTGAAATATTTTCTGGTAAAGCAATGTGATGGTTGGAATTCCCTTTAAGATACTCTGTGGGGAAAAACTGGGTAGAGCTAGGTGAATGAAGTTTGATAAAATGTTGATAAATATAGAAGCAGGTGAAAGAAATTCATCGCTCTGTGCTCTCTATTTCTGTATATGCTTTAAAATGTCCATGTTAAAAAGTCCTTACTTAAACAAATAACGGCCCAGTAAAGGACCCTTCTCTCGAAAGCACCTTACTATAACAAGGAGAATAAGAAACAGAAATACAAGCTTGATTTTCAGCACAGTCACAGAGATCTCTGCAATCCTAAAGCTCCATATATAAAGAAAGGCTGCCAGATCCAGAGAAGGTCAGATGTGTGTGAGAAGCCCCCGAAGGATGACATGTGTGGTTACCGATCCTGGCAAAGCTGAGAGAGCTCCGTTCTCCAGAAGTGGCTGGCCTCAGACTCCGCCAAAGCAGCCTTCACCACCAGCACTTTACCTGTGACATCTTCAAGGAAAAATTAATGTAGGAATTTTGTACCAACTCAAAAAATTACTCAACATAAAGGCAAATACAAACATTTCTAACATGCCAAGCTTCAGGTAATTTAGCTCTTATGAACCCTACTTGAAGTTTACTCAACCAAGAAAAGAGAAACTACAGTTAAAGTATTGGTAGTAAGCATAGAGTCCATTGATTCATAAAGCTAAGACTAAAACAAATGCATGGGTTTGGGTTCATGGTCTCTCATAGTGCCCCGTGTCATAGCAGACTGCGACCTTCAGCCATTGCCTGGCCCCTGCCCTTCGGCCACAGGCACTGAAGCAGGTTACACAGTGTGAGGGGAAAAAACTAAAACAAATGCGAAGACTTGGTTTTACAGAGTCGAATATGAATGCTTAAAACCTTGACAATGTAGTAATAATACAACTAACAAAATTGGAAAAATGAAGGAGGCTATCAAAAGATACCATTTAAAATCAGTGAACCTAACAAAAGAGATATGGAGGTGGGGATGTATGTAGGTAGGTAGATGATTGATAGGTAGGCAGGTGGAAAGATAGATAGATAGATAGATACACTAAGAAATAATACAATAAACTAAATTTGATGGTAAAGGAGAAGGAAAAGGTATAACTATATTAAGTTCATCGTTGCTCATTATGTTATACACTTTCTATTATGAGCAATAATGAATATATATATATATTCATTATTATACACATACACACATTTATATGTAAAGAGAGAGAAACCAATTGATGGGATTGCCATATAGAATTGAATGGCCAGAGAAGGACAGTGTAGGGAAATGAAATTTGAGTAAAGATCTGAAGGAAGTGAGATAGCCTAATAGTTATCTGGAGAAACAGTAGTCTAAGCTGAGGCAATAGTTGTTGTAAAGGTCCTGAAGAGAGAAATGGCTGGTGCAGGCAAGAAACAGGAAAGAGCCTAGAGAGGCTAAAGCAGAGTGATTGAAAGGAAGAGTGGTAGGAAATGAAGTCAGAGAGATAATATTGGATCTTAGAAGCAGTTAAAAGAACTTAGACTTATCCTCTGAAATAACTACTAACACAAAAAATATATCTCCCATATTATCAGAAGAATTACATGTATAACTAAAACAAAACAAGCACTTCCCATTTCATAAACTGCTTTGAAGAAAATAAAGCAGCAATAAAAACAGAAAGCATAAAATTTTTTTCTTTAATTCTTCATTTCATATGCCTATTTCAGCAATATTGAAATAATGATTTCTCATACATGCACTCTTTATAGACTTAAAATATGAAATGGTGAATGAATGTTACAAATTACAATCAAAATTTACAACAAGGTACTTTAAGAATAAGAGAAAAGATTTAAGTATTACATTAAATTTCTAACACAAATATAACATAAGAATAAAGGATATTGGTGATGTTAATAATCAGACTAGGCTTTCCCATTTTAATTTCTCTGTTCCCTCCCACGTAAAATCTTAAAAAGTATTCATTGTAAATCGGAATACAGAATTCTTAGAAAATAATTGGATGATGAGTTGCATGATTCTCCTCATAGGTACAGTCTACTCTTCAGCAACCTGTGAGCCATTAAAATAGTAACTCCATATCCGCCAAAAAAGCCAAACCACAATTTGGCTGGGAAAGGGGTAACAAATTCGTAATTGTGTGGTAGATCCGTGCTCCCACAAAGAGTCTGAAGTGCAGGGTCACTGTTGAGAGGTCTGGACCACTTAAGGAATACAGAAGTCCAATGCCAAGAAAAGGCACAATATTTTCAAGGTCATTCAGATGGGCCCTTTGTACGCATTCTACGCTATCATCTACCCGAAGATATTTCTTAGCGTTTTCTCCTTTGCCAAAGCTTGCACAGTCTTCTGGGTTGGCAAAAACCTTTCTTGTCAATCTGTTGAATGCAGTTGCAGTACTCATAAACATCATTTTTGAAAGAACAATCGTTGCATAGGAGGCAAAGGCCATGAATACTTTATCTTCCATTAGCTGGGTAATGCCAACCATTTTTTCAACTTTGATCATGGATCGCAACAGGAGCAAGGCAGCAAACCTGTCCCAGCAGGCAGGTGGCTGAACTGCCAGAAAGCATAAAATTTTTATGGCACAAAATTGGATAACTCAAAGGAAATTAAATATACGAGATCTGTCCAGAAAGTATCCATCCCTGTACTATGAAAAATAGACACATTTATTGAAGAAGATACAGAATACAAGAAACATTGTACATAGGACAGTGATACTTCAGTCCCCTTAAAGTAGTCACCTTGGGACCTCACACAGTTCTCCCCATCACCATCACCTTCCTGGTCGTATTTTCCTGAATCTCAATGACTGTCTGAAATCTCTTCCCTTTCAAAGGTGATTTTAGTTTTGGGAAAAGCCAGAAGTTGTAGGGTGCCATGTCTGGGCCGTAGGGGGCTGAGTCACTTGGGTGATTTGATGTTTTACCAAATTCTGCACAAGAGGTGATGCATGAGCTGGTGTGTTGTTGTGATGAAGCTGCCAGTCACCAGTTGCCCATAGCTGCGGCCTTCTGCATCATCCGAATAGTTTATGCAGAGGAATGTTTAAGCTTAACGCAAAATTTTATGCAGATACGTTGCTCTACTCAATCATTTTGAATGCAACAGCCACACAGGGCACATGCTCTCTCATCAGCATCTGCTGCCCCTACTGACTAGTACAGTGAGGTCGTCACTGTTCACACATGCACACTCTAGTCCACTCTCCTTGTCTGCCAGTTTACATCAATGTAACACAAACAGTTCATGTTATATTAACAATGGCTGGACTTTCTCTGGACAGGCCTCAGTATGTTGTATTAATAAATATAAATAGGCTGAACTTACCTAATAGAAAATCCCAATTACATCACAAAGAAAACTATTCAGAGTCATTCCTAAAAACAGAAACTCAAGAAGAGTAAAAAAATTAAAGGACAGGTAAAGATATAACTTGCACATGCAACCAGAAAATGTATGATCTTAATATTGGACAAGACAATTTAAAAAACATTGCATTAGACACAGAGAGAGACAGCGAGCAAGCATTGCATTAGGAAAGAGGACATACAAAAGGAAGAAAACTTTAATATGTCTCTCAGGGACACAAAGACTTAAATGGAAAAAAGGCTTTTCAGTAAAAACACTCAAAATCATGGATTTCAGTTTTCCTTATGTTGGTATGGGAAAAAGTTAGCATGGAGTTAATACGATCTCAACTTAAAACAAAAAAGTAACATTTATTGAGCATTTAATTGTATGCCAATAGTGTTCTAAATGCCTTATACACTATGTATTACTTACTTTGTCTTCACAGCAACTCTATGTGGTAAGAGTAGTATTACTCTTTGTCCATTTTTCAGTGAAGGAACTGAGGCATAAAGAGGTTAATGAACTTGCCCAAGGTTGCAGTTAGAGTTTAAGTTACTAAATCAGAATAGGAACTCTGATACAAAAATACCATTAACAAGGTGAAATACCAGGGAAAATTTTGTAACATTTTGTTGACAAAGGGCTAATTTTCTTAATATTTAAAGAACTTTTACAAAATAATACTCAAAAGACCAAAAATGAAATTGAAAAAAATTGGCAAAGCATATGAATACTTAGTTCATAGGAAAGCAAATATAAGTAATGCTTTAACAGACAAAAATGTGCATAAATCCTCAGTGGTAATACAAAAAATACAAATTATAACCATGGTGAAATACTGTTCACCCATGACATTGCAAAATAAATTTGATAATACATTATTTAGGAAGGTGTTGGGAACCAGATACTCATTAAGTGAACAAGAGTATAATTTGTAGGTATGTAAATGCATAGAACCTCCATGAAAAACAATTTGTTAATAGCTTTCAAAATGTAAAGTATACGTAACTTTAACTGGCACTTTCTCCAAGTATTTCATCCTGAAATATCTGTACCCATATGCGAGGATATTCACTCTAGTATCAGGTATTTTAATAATGAAAGATTGTCAGTAGGCATTTGTAAGGATATACCATGTTACTCCATTCAGTCACTAAAAACCAATAAGATAAGTAAAAAACAAACGAGTGATGGGACCTCAGCAGGCTCCTATGTATGTTTTCCAAAACTTCCCCCAACACATACGTAATGCACAGACTGTATGTGTGTAACACTGCCTTTGATTGTGTACCCAGAGTTAACCTTTGGACAGAAGAATGAGTAGCTGGGCCACAGGGATAGGAGGAAAACCAATATTAAGTGTGAAAGATGTATTTTTTACTTCGTTTTTCTACTTTTGAATTTTATATCATGTACTTGTCCTATTTATTCAAAAGATATAAAATAAACATTTTAAATAAAATCATATTGCTAAGAAATACCTAAATATCCCAGCAAACTGAGACACATAGTGGACAGGACCGAGGCCCTGAGCAGTCTGTATAGACAAGGGTGTCAGAATCATTTTCACCGGGGGCCACACATCAGCCTCGCAGTTGCCTTCAAAGGGCCAATGTAATTTCAGCTCCTTAACAGTTAAGGAGTAGTTAGTTACATTTATACAGTCCTAAAATTATTTCGGCCCTTTAACGGCAACTGCAAGGCTGATGTGGCCCCCGGTGAAAATGAGTTTGATACCCGTGATATAGATGATGAGCAGCATTGAAGCCTGGATGCTAATCCTGAGTCTGATATGTGACTCTTAGTAAGTTATTTTCCTTCTGTGGGTCTCAGCTTTCTCGTGTGTAGAATGAGGCGTTGGTCTCATCTCCCTGTGTCTTCCAGCATTAGTTTTCAAACCAATTCATAGAGCCCAAGTATTCTTTCAGTCCCCTTTAGGGGTCTTAAGCAAAGGATTGGGATTGTAGGCTTTACCAGTCTTAAACCAGAGCATCCCTGGACCTCTGAGTAAGGTTGAGTTTAACGGTTTTGAAACTTTTCAAAGAAAGTTTTTGAAAGTCCACAGTTAAGTCACCGTGCATAGGGGTGGGCAAAGCTAGGTTTACAGTGGTAAGTACACAAAGCACAGAGTTTATTGCTGTATTATTGTATTATTTATTTGTGTTACAACTGTGCACCTACTTTTGCTCATCCCTAAATATTAACTTAAAGATAATGCCACTGTCAGAACACATTACTGTGTCATGATCAACTGTGGAGTAAGTCTCAAGTAATTTTAAATGATTATTTGCACTTTTAAATAAATGCCAACTCCCATTTCTGTGTGCTCTCTGTTGGAAGGAGGTGGGGGTTGATGCCATTCACACGAAGGCTGTGGAGTCTGCTCTGCGCCACGGCTGTCGAGGCGTGTGTTGTTGCGGAGTCCTGAGTGGGATGTAATGTTTGGCTCTGAGGCGAATACATTGGTTTTTAGTCAGTTAATGCCTTCCTTTCTCACTCCTTTAGCATTTTGGGGGGCTGGGAAGTAAAGGTACAAAGGGATAAATTAAGTATATGGCAAGTCAGAAACAAATTCAGTATTCTTTCTGAAACTTAGTTTATGTGAGAACCTGAATTTCAGACCTGAATGCACAATGACACTACTCTTTGACGAAGTGTTTTCCTTCTAACATTCAAAAGATGGTAGTGATTAAAGATTCAAGGAATGAAGTTGCCTGACCAAGTTTTTTTTTAAAGGAGAATAAATAGAAAGACTAAATATTTACCTAATAACAGTAAATTCATGATACAGTTACTTAGTGACTGATGACACCTAGCAAAAGACATTTTGGAAATGCAGGTCTAAAAACCAGCAAGAGGAGGAAGCAGGAAACTTTAGTGTATACTTGATAGCACTTAAAACTAATATTAAGTGTTTTTAAAAGTAGATGAGCCCTGGCTGGTGTAGCTCAGTGGATTGAGCGCGGGCTGCGGACCAAAGGGTTGCAGGTTCGATTCCCAGTCAGGGCACATGCCTGGGTTGCGGGCCAGGTCCCCAGTGGGGGCCACGTGAGAGGCAACCACACATTGACGTTTCTTTCCCTCTCTTTCTCTCTCCCTTCCCCGCTCTCTAAAAATAAATAAATAAAATATTTTTTTTAAAAAGTAGATGAAAAAACAATCTGTGTGATGTGTGTATATAAATGTGTTTGTATGCAATCTTGGAAACAAACCAAAATGTTCATTACCATTACCGTATTTTGCTGTGAATAATGCACACCTTTGCCCAGATTTCTGAGGGAAAAGTAAGGATGTGCATTATATATGAGTATACTGACTACATAGCAGGGATAATAATCCCGTGTTTAATGCACACAAACACATGGGTGTGCATTACACATGGCAAAATTTGGTATTTTAGGATGATGGGAGTTCAAGAGACTTATTTTCTTTATCTGTATTTTTTTTATTTTAATTTTTATTTATTTTAGAGAGAGAGGAAGGGAAGGAGAAAGGGAGGGAGAGAAACATCAGTGTGTGGTAAACCCTGGCATGTGCCCTGACTGAGTTTCAAACTGGCAAGCCTTTGGTTTGCAGGCTGGCACTCCATCCACTGAGCCACACCAGCCTGAGAATCTTTTATCTGTATTTTTTTAACTTCTCTACAAAGAATACATATTACTTAAGTATTCAAAAAGCTATTATTTTTATATATACACATAACATTTGTGTATGCATATAACATTTGTTCTGTCTTGACTGTAGATGTGTCTTTGTATTTTGTAGGTGCAGCAGAGACGCTCTTCTTGGCAGAGTTTGGGTGTTGTTTACTGCAGTACTGTTGTGCCCTCTGATGGTGAGTTGTAGCAAAGCCGTTTAATCCATGTTTTATGTCTGTTCCTTTCCCCTCTTATTAACTCAGTTTTCCCATCCTCTAATTGATATAAATTTATAAACTGTGCTCTTTCACTTAAAATTACCTGGGAGTCCAAGAAAGAAGGAGGGAGCTTAAAAAAGAGAAATAAAATTTGAATGAGGATCTAGTGAATTTAGAGGAATTGGTGAGAAAAACTAATAGACCCGTCAAGTTTTCATAGATATGGAATATATCTGTCTAGTTTTTCATTTGTTTTAAAACTGGGGATATAGTTAATGAAACATCACAGAAGCACCATCTTTGGTATTTTCTAACCATTGGGTCTTCATTTATGGATGATAAACATTCTAGCCCCTTCCTGGTTTCAGACCTGCAGGGAAGCAATTCAAAGTTGAGACCTGCTCCCACCCCCTTGCTTGTCTTTTTCTTCCTTTAGGGTCAAGGCGGTAATTCTCTTCTTGATGTGGAAAAGAATGAACAGATACTTGGGGACTACTTATGGTCCTTTTTAAATGTCCATGATGCTGCACACTGACAACAGGATCTAAATTTGGCTTGTTTTTGCAGTAGTAGAGGAGATACGTTTACTACTCTTCTTGTCATTTCTCTTACTCAGTATTGTACATTTACAGTTTAGATTATTTGCTTAGGGCCGACTGTTAAATATATTTCATCTGTGGAAAGTTTAGTTTGATCGAAATCTAATTTCAACCTTATAAACATTAATTCTTAGAGCAGCCATCAAAAGAGTATTCTCCAAACTTATAAGGACACCTGAAACTGAACAAACCCCAGGTTAACCGTGAAAGTCCTAGGATCCCCTGTATTTAATCAATGTAGATAGTTGCAGTGTTATCAAAACCCCTCCCAGAGCTGCTTAGTTATCATCTGAATATGTAGACAGTGTGTTCATATTTGCCACATTCTCTAAACTTGGAGGAAATATCCATCTGTGATTACTTACTTATAATTTGGAAAAGTTGAAAGGAAAAATAGGCTAGAATCAAAAAAAGAAAAATAGTAACTGGCTTTCTTTTTCTTATCTCTTCGAGACATAAAGAACTGATTAAGTAATGTATGTATATAAATTAAAAGGCAGCACTCAGTACTTTTTTACAGCTGAGGACTGGTAGGTATGTTGACCCCAGTCAAAACTCAATATGTGCGCAGCTGCCAGTATTTCCCACGTGGCCGAAAGCCAGCACCCCATAATGCCGCCTCCCCGTGCCACCTCCTTCGTCTCCTTTGGGCCCCTTCAAAGCAGTGGGTGGCTATCACACTCACCCCTAACGTTGTCTTGGCCCATTGAACATCCAGCTGGGTGCTGTCCACATCTATGCCAGCACCAGTCCCAGGTCCTCTTACCTTCCTGCATTACCTCTACAGGATACCATGATTGGATCGTTTCAATAAAGAGAGAATTTCTCCCAATGTATAAAATACTGTTCATAATGTTGAATCTTCTCGGCTTTTGCAAAACTAGCAAGGAGCATTTTATTCAAAAATGTCTAGCTTTCATAATATTGTCTGAAATTGTTATATATTATCAGTATATATTAATATGTATCCAGTAGCTTATGTATATTCAGTATCAACTAAATTATACAACAGTACAGTCATCTGCCAGTGGCTGTTAAGATATTCAGAGGCAATTAACTTGATCTAGTGAATTTATTTGGAAATTTATATTATTAATTTTACCACCTAATGCAGTTACTTTTATCCTGTATACCAGTCTGCGTGAAGGTATTTCAATAATGTGACAGTGGCACAGTTGTACTGGTGTATCTGTCTGCATGTTATCCAAGGCCATAAATGCTAGTAGGTTGTCCCTGTGTTGCATGAGGGATTGAAGGTAATATTTTTACAAAAGCTAAAAGTGTTAGGGCGTTTGGTGACACAGGCCATGAAAGAATTCACAAAGAGAAGAAAGTGCAGAGAGTAAAGGTTTTATTTTCACTTTCCCAAGGGAGGGAAAGGGCAGGTGCAGAGATATGTACCAGCACCAGCGCTGAGGGGTTAGGGCTTTGGGTTTTTATAGGGTAATGGGAAGGTTGTAGAGCAGGATGTTTCAGTTAGATTGCAGCGCATTTTGATGTTATCTTTGGGTGCAGGGTTGGTGGCCATTGTGGTCTGGGGTGTTCTGTTTCACAAGTTCCCGGAGCCTCTGTGCCTTCAGGGCGCTTCCAGGAATTTTCTAGTCCTGAGGATAAAGCTAATGAAACAATTAGGGTCAATCATGCTTTGTGGGGTCCAGCGATCTCTGGGGAAAAGGGCCTGAGAAAGTGGCTTTTTGTCCTATTAGAAAGGATACATTTTTTTAAAGTAGCTTCTAAATTTCCTACCAATAAGAAAAGTAGCTCATATTAGCTATCAAGAAATAGAAGCACAAAATTATTTGACTTAATGTACCAGTAGCTCAGTGAGTTTCCTTACTACTACCAAATTATACATCTTTCTTATTTTGTATTTCTTAATTAATTTTACTTTAGATCAATATAGCATATGAGAAAATTCTGCTTAATACACAGCTATTTTAATGGAGTTTAACCACCAGTAGTGAACAGCTCTACCGTCATTTATTGCTCTTTGTGGTGACCCACAGGTTATAGTCTATTATCAAAATAGGGCTCGACCCTAATTTTTTAAAAGTACAAAATCTAAAATAGGCACATTGTATAATTATGATATTTATATTATTAGTATATATCAGTAATATATACTGCCCTCAGTAATTGCTCGTTAGTAATGTGGTTTGGCAAGTCTTTTAGCACTATGATAGCTGATATAAAATATATAGATTACCTTAAATGTTCAACTTCCCTACTAAAGCAATCTAAAAGGTTCTTATTTTTTGTATGTGTGATAAATACTTTTGAGGATCTGGTGTAGGTTCTAGATTCTTTCTCTAGAAGAAAATTTATATATACACATAGGAAATTTTACATGCAATTTCTTAATGACCAGACTCCCTTAAACCAACTCATAGAATCCCTAGTCTCATGGACCTCAGCTCCAGAACTGCTTTGGCTATATTGCACACAGGTGCACACGCACACACCTGCACTCACATTCGTGTTTCCCTGCAGGGGAGGCAGTGCGCTTAGAGGTTCAGAGGTCTTTGGAGCCAAGCAGACCTAGGTTTGCATCCCATTTCCATCATTTAACCACCTTATAACCTTAGGCAAGGTAACTTTTCAAAATCTCTTTCCTTATCAATGACATAGAGATAGTATTATTTACCACCTCCAAGAGAAAAATGTGCTTATCCTGCAGAAATAGTACTTACCTACCAGAAACTCTTACTCTTTAAAGGGTAGCAGTTATGGTAGCGTTACCCCTAATCTAAAAGATGTGGTTTTGGGGTTCTCATTTTAATTTCTCTGTGCTGCAGATTCTCAAATGTAAAATGACTCACTGTGAAATTTTTACAATTGTATGATTTATAACTAAGGCCTTCGAAGCCTTTAGGTGTTCCCTTTCTTGTTGATGAAAGTTAAGGATGAAAGTAATTCCGCTATATACAGGTTGAGTGTATAATTTATTATCCACCCAGGATACTTTTGAGAGTGAAAGGGGGACAACCAGAGTTGTACTAACAGTTTCAGTAGCATAAGCCAGGACATATCTTCACCTTAGCTACAGGGAAAGTGCCAAAGGTGAGCTAAAGTAAGAGCGAGGGAAAAATGGCCTCTTCTATCTAGCTTCATTTCTCTGCACAGAAATGTAGTGCTATTCAGTTAGCTCTGTGCTGCAAACTGTGGCAAAGAGTTGTGTTTATTTTGTAGTTAACCAAAAATATGTAAGATTTCCTTACAAAAATTGTTTGAGGGGAAGTAATCTTAGTAATGGAAAGTTATTGGAAATTCCTGTTTAATAATAAACAGTCAACTATTTAATTAATCCAAGTATAATATATAAATTCTTAACCTAATGTCTATGGATGGTTTGGGGATTCTATGTGGCCCAAATTTTTACTCTTGATTTTTGTCCTATTACTTCTTTTTTAAAAAGATTTTATTTATTTATTTTTAGAGAGAGGGGAAAGGAGAGAGAAAGAGAGGGAGAAAACATCAATGTGTGATTATAACAATATGTATTACTCACATGCCCTCTACTGAGAACCTGGCCCACAACCCAGACATGTGCCCTGACTGGGAATCGAACCAGTGACCCTTAGGTTCACAGGCCATCACTCAGTCCACCAAGCCACATCAGCCAGGGTGTCCTGTTACTTTTTTAATTTATTGATTTGAAAGAGAACAAGATATCAGTTGTGTTGTTCTACTTAATTATGCATTCATTGGTTGATTCTTATATCTGCCCTGACCAGGGATTGACCCCACAACCTTGGTTTATTAGGGCAGCGCTCTAACCAACTGAGCTACCCCGCCAGGGTCATTGTCCTGGTAGTTTTTCTAAAAAGCTTTATTGAGATATATTTTACATACCACAAAATTCACCTGTGGTTGTGCAAACATCATAAGAATCCAGCTTTAAAGTGCTTGTTTCTCTTGTAAAAATTCCTTTGTTCCTGTTTTGCAATCAACCCCTGTACCTTCCCTAAGCTCCAGGCAACTACTCATCTACGTCTGTCTCTATACTTAAACCCCTCTAGAAATGTCATATAAATGGTTCATAAAATAATATGTAGTTTTTTGTATCTAGCTTATTTTACATATCATAATGCTTTTGAGATTTATCCATATTGTAGCATGTATTATAGTTCTTTATTTTTATTGTTGAGTAGTAGTTTAGTACTTGAAAATACCATATTTTGTTTATTCACTAACCAAATAAAAGGCATTTAAGTTGTTTTCCATTTTGAACTATTAAGAATAATACTGCTACCAACATTTGCTTATAAGTCTTTGTGTGGCATATGTTTTAATTTCTCTTGAATAGATAATTGGGAGTTTAATGGCTGGGTCATATGGTAAATGTATGCTTAACTTTCTGATAAATTGTAAAACTGTGTTCCAAAGTGGCTGTGCCAGTTTGCACTCCCACCGGCAATGTATAAGTGTTCCAAAGTCCCCATACCCTCCCCAGCACTGGGTATGGTCAGTCTTCTTGATTATAGGCATTTGAGTGGATTGTTTTCATTGTGGTTTTAATCTGCATTTCACTGAGGACTAATGATGTTAAGCATCTTTTCAGATGCTTATTAACCATTCAAATATTTTCTTTGGTAAAGTGCCCACATTTTTTGCTCATTCCAAAACAATGACTGTCTTCTTAGTATTGATTTGTATGTGTTCTTTATTTTCTAGCATTTTTGAAATAGTTTTTGAGGAAAGAGAAGATGATTTTTTTGAGTTATGCTGTGTATTAATGGTCACACTCTTGTACACAGCCGTAAATTCTGTATTTATTGTCGTCATACTGAGGGCACAAACACATCCCACCACCATCTTTCATTCCAACTTTTAAAAAACAACAAAAAAAGAAATGAAAGTCCAAAGATGGAGCACAAAGCCTCGGTATTTTAATGTGGTTAGAGTTCTCACCAACCTAAATATGAAGTTGGAATGACTCAAACACCTTATATTTTTTCATTTTTGAAATATATTCTACAGTTTGAATTTTTTTAGTAAGTGTAAGTTTCAATTTGAAATTACCAGAGTGTGGTTGAACTTGTTCCCTCACAAGGTCCCTCCCTTTTTTTTTAAGGATTCTATAAAATTGACTCACGTTGCCAAGAAAAGCAGCCACATGAAATTGGAAAGAACTGTAAGCTTTACTTGCTCACAGTATTTGAACTGGCTTTGCTTGGAGTAGAAGCAGATTTATGTCAAATTTCAGATGATGTCATCTGTCCTAGGATTGTGAGATTTATTCCAATATTTTAAAGTAAGTTTGGACAAAATAGGAAACTATTCCATTTCCCTCCACAATGCAATTTGATGACACTATTGAGATTGCTCTGAGGAGTTAGTTTTTAGTTTCTATCTGATAATAAGCAAGTTGACACAGCCAACGAAAAATCATGAATATGTAAGGTTCTCTTATGGAAATTAGAAAGGCTGTTAACATTATTAATAACTATTACTATGTTTGAAAGAGTGTTAAATTTCTTTGCCACAATAACTACCAGAAAAAAAACTTTTTGACACTGAGGAAGACCTTGTTACTTTACTTTCTACATAAATGGTTCATCTTCCAAACTTGGCAGCATGCATATTTCTATTACTTCGGAGAAGAGAGGAGCTTCACCCACTGTGATAATGCATTGGTTCCCCCCACCACCACCCTGGGCATAAACTGGTTGGTATTAAAGACTTCCAACAGGCCTGAAGGAAGCCTTGCCTGCTATTACAGAAGTAATCACTATCATGAGAACAAGATTTAGTAAGAAAAAGAATCAAAATAGAAATTTTTTTTCTTTGCTTGATTAAACATTGGACAGGAGTTTTTCTTTTTAAAATAAGAGAAAGCTTAATATGAGGAAGAGTTTAGTTATGGCCTGATTTATTTGGGTAGACCTGGGGCTTTATGAATGAGCATAGTCTCCCAATTTAAGACCTTACAGTTGTTATTATTGACTTAGTAGAAAGATCATGAACTATTTTAAACAAGCTATAGCTCTGAAGTAGGCAATTAGAAATAGACAACAATCTAAATTTTCCAACTGCTGGAGGAGTCTCTCTGTGTGCTGGTCATGGATGGAAAGCCTTGTCAATTTCTCTGCAAGAATTAAAATACAGAGCTCTGGAAGATTATCTCCACTAAGAAACCTTAAAACTGAAAGTTGGATTTGTAATCTTTTCATTTTGGTATTTCATCAAAGCAGTGACCTGAATTCAATCCTACAGGTCTTAGAGAATTCTTAGGTTCCTTGTGCGTGCCTAGCATAACATCACCTGGCAAAATGAGCAATAGAAGTTGTGATCATGTTTGTTACCACATTATACGAGTACCCTTCTCAGAGTCTCAGAGTTTTCACAACTTCTTTTCATCAAAACAGAAAGGCACAACCCTTTATTTTACTTTTATTTATTTTTTTATTTTGTATTTTTCCTCATCTGAGGACATGCTTATTGATTTTAGAGCGAGGGGAAGGGAGCAGGGCAGAGAGGGAGAGAAGCATCGATGTGAGAGAGAGAAACATCAATCCGTCATGCAATGAATTGAACCTATAACCTAGGTATGTATTCCTGACCAGGAATTGAACCTGCAACTTTCTGGGTTACAGGATGACACTCCAACCAACTGAGCCACACTGGCCAGAGCAGAAAGGCCCGACCTTTTAGATATCAGAGATGATATTTAAGTACCATGTTCCAAAACAATAGCAGTCTTGTAATTGAAATGTTCTTTTATATAGAATTAAAGTTTATTTTGTTTTAATTTGTAATCTTGTTTTCATTGTGGTTTTAATTTCATTGTGTCTTTAAAAAACAGCAAATAGCCATTGATTTTGCTTTTAAAAGAAGAAAAATGCTTCAATTTTTGTAAACATTGATTTTTTAAATATGCAATGTAGTAGTGTACTCAGGTCGCCATACCAAAATACCATAGACTTGGTGGCTTAAAGAACAAAAATGTATTTCCTCTCAGTTCTAGAGGAGGGAAGTCTGAGATCAGGGCGCCAGCACGGTCAGGTTCTGGTAGGAACTCTTCCTGGCTTGCAGATGGCCACCTCTCAGAGTGGGGAATGCAAAGAGCACTTACTCTTAATAAAGCCACAGTCCTGTCAGATCAGGGACCCACCTTCATGACCTCATTTAACCTTAAGGATCTTGTCTCCAGCTGGTCACATTGGGAATTGGAGCTTCAGCATATGAATTGGGGGAGAGGGAAACGGCAACACAATTCAGTCCATAGCAGGTATTATGAAGGAAATCAGTTTCCAGTGAAATAAAATAAATTATGTATAAAAATTTTATGTATAAGTTGCTTGAATTTTTCAGGAAATAGGGATAAAGGAGAAATCGAATTTTTCATCAGATTCTCAAAGAGGTCAATTATCCAAAAATAGTAAGGAACACAATTGGTTTGCATAGGTTATACTCTTAACCTTTGTTGCCTTCAGTGGAACAGGTCATTTTTGTTCTCTTGACATTGAAAGGCATGATTGGAAATTTCTCATGGACATGTTATGTGATTTTAGTCTTTAGGTTTTAAGACTTTAGATTTTAGGAAAAGCAAAAGAAACTATTAAAGCAGGCATTTTCATATATTCAAATCAAACCGTGTGAGATACTAGAACCCGTGCACGATAGCTAGGTAAGGACACTAGGTACAGTTATGTGGAGTAATGGGCCCCGGGTTCAAGGTCCCTCCTGTGGTAGAGCTTGAGCGCTACCGGATCTGAGATTCCGAAACCCGTAATTGTTCTGCGGCTCCCGCTGTACTTTAAGGTTGTGTTCCACTTTCCACCACCCAGAAATCAAAGTGGGTCAAAGTTTAATGAAGTTACTTTCTTAACAGCACCATCAAATGCAGTATTCTTAAAAGGAGAAAGGGGTTAGAGCGCTGTATTAGTACAGGGTTTCATTTTTACAAAAGCAAAATAAACTCTGTAATTCTCCGTAGAATGCGTACACAAAGGAAGGAGGGCGGGCGCCTTTTACTTCACGCAGGTGCTTTTCGACATTTATGAGAAATTCCTTCCTGAGTTTAAAAGTACCAGAACTACAAAAGGTACATAGATCGTACCACTATTTCACATAAGACTAATAATACTACATGTTAAAAGATGATTTATAACTTTGTTTTCACAACTTTTATCATTTAAGCTTCATAATAATACCAGTTTTTTATGTAGTTCTGCAGAGATTTAGTTGTACAAATACTAAATCACCTGAAGTACACAATGAATATATAGTGGATTTGATTAAATGTAATTCGTACTACTGGTTATGAAGACCCAAACAACTGGATTTATCCAACTACTAAAGTTATGGTTATATAATTGAGCATTCTTATATTGATATGGGAAGATATTTTCTACATAAATATATGTTTTTCAAAATAGGTACTGTTCAGATGATGTTAATATAGTGTTTTTAATATATTTTGAGTAATTTAAAGATATTTTTATTTATTTTACATATTTAAGTAGATTCTTCTGAGATTATTGTGAGGCAAGCATGTTTGGTTTATACATGTTAATTATAAATTCCAATGATATATTTTGTCATAATGTATAAGGAAGGTCTTTAATATCACCAAAATAATAGTTTATTCTATTAAAATGGTATTCTCACTTTTGTCTAACATGTCATAATTTAATGAAAAAAGCATATGGACTTGAAATGATAAGTATAGAAGTCATTATTGAAAATAAAATATTTGATGGTATTTAGGCATGAAACTAGTAAAACATCTGTAAGATGATTATTGAGCAGAATAAACTTTATTGAAGGACATAAAAGAAGAGAGGGATAAATGAGAGTTACACCATGTCAGTGCACATGTAGACAACAATGTAAAAGTCTGTCACTTTCCCCCACATGAATTTATAAACTCAGTGCAGTGCTAATCAAAATCCCAACAGGAACTCATGAACTTATTTAAAAATGTATATGAAAGAATAAAACTATACACCTAACTAAGATAAATTTGGAGTAGAAAAGAGGGAAAGGATTACCTAAACCACATATTAAGATATATTTCTTAAACCATGGTAATCAAAGTATTGGTACAGGAAAGATTATAGGAACAGATTAGAGAAACCTCGCAAACATGGAAATTTGATATGTGATGTAATTAGCCTGTAAATCAGAAGACTGGATAGATTCTTCAATAAATGGTAGTGTCGCAATTGACTTCTTACCTCACAAAGTAAATTCCAGATGGCAAATGTAGAACATAAAGCTCTAAACAGTAAAAAAATAAAAATAAAAAACAGTTGGCCAAATTTATGTCAGAAACTAAAAACACTGCTAACTCTCTTAGCCTTTTTAAAAATTTTATAATAGGGGAGAAAAAAATCTGGGTTTTCAATCGATAAATAAATTGTAGTATATTTAATAATGAAATTCTCCATAGTGCTTTAAGTGAATGATCTAGAAATATGATTCAGTTTGAATAAATCTGAAAGCATTGCTGAGTATAAAAATTGTAGAAGGTTGTACACAATGCTACCATTTATGTAAAGTCTAAATACATGCAAAAATTATGCTGTACATACAAGGTCTGTCCGGAGGTATCCAGCCATGTAATATGAAAAATAGAGGCATTTATTGAAGAAGATACAAGATACAAGAAACCTTGTACATAGACAGAACAATGACACCTCTGTCCCCTTCAAAGTAGGCACCTTTGGACCTCACGTAGTTCTCCCTGTCACTATCACCTTCCTGGTCCTGTTATCCTGAATCTCAACGACTGTCTGAAATCTCTTCCCTTTCAAAGGTGATTTTAGTTTTGGGAAAAGCCAAAAGTTGTAGGGTGCCATGTCTGGGCCATAGGGGGCTGAGCCACCTGGGTGATTTGATGTTTTGCCAAAAGATTCTGCATGAGATGTGATGCTTGAGCATCACGAAGTGTGTTGTGACAAAGCTGCCAATCACCAGTTGCCCATAGCGATAGCCTTCTGAATCATCCGAATAGTTTATGCAGGGACTGTTCAAGCTTAACGCAAAATTTGATGCAGATGTGTCGCTCTACTTGCCTAGCCATTTTGAATGTGACAACCACAGAGTACACATGCTCATTCAACAGTGTCTACCACCCCCTCTGACTAGTACAGTGAAGTCATCACTGTTCACACATGCACATTCCTGTCCACTCTCCTTGGCTGCCAGGTTACATCGATGTCACACAAACCATTCTCATTATATTAACCACGGATGACCTTTTTCTGGACAAACCTCATATGTATTTAATACTGTATAGCAAATTACGGCAATACTTAGTGGTTTAAAACAATAAAAATCTTTAGTTATCTCACGTTTCTGTGGATTAGGAATTTAGAAACAGATTAACTGGACAATTTGAAGTCTCATGGAGTTGCAGTCCCATGTCAGCTGGGTCTACAATCGTTTGAAGGCTTGACTGAGGCTGGAGGATCCAGTTCAAAACTAATATAGTTGAGGAATTGGCGCTAGCTCTTGGTGGGAGGCCTTACTTCTTTTCCATGCTGGCTTCTCCATAGGGGTGTAGGATTGTCCTCATTATGTTAACCACTGGCTTCCCCCAGCACAAGTGATTCAAGAGAGCAGAACAGAAGCTCCACAGTCTTTCATGGCTTAGCTTCAGAAGTTACATACCATCTCATCTGCTGTATTCTGTTCATACAGACCAGACATGATCTGATGTGGGATGGAACCACACAAGGATGGGAATACCTAGAGGCAAGGACCGTATAGAGCTCTCTTAGAGGCTGGCTACCACAGCACTTACTATATATTGTATTAATATTTTGAGTGTGTTTGTGTGCATCTGTGTCTGTGTATGTCTGCCTGTGTGAGTGTGTGTCATGGATAGGAATGATAAACACAAAATACCAGCTTCAGGATCATGGGGGAGGGGGGTTAGAGAAAGAAAGATGACCTGATTCAGTGTGGCTAAGGAGCAAGACTGGAATGAAGTGAGAAGTCCAAATACAGTGTAGCTGATGTAAGGGGCAGCAGTGGCCTGGAATAAGATGGTGGTAGAGCAAATCGGAGGGGTTAGAGGTTTTAGAAAGTAGAATGAAAGGATGTGCTGACCAATTAAATAGGATGAATATCGTGTTCTGGCTCTAAAAGTTGTTGATATAAGAAACATCCAGCCCGGCTTGTGTAGCTCAGTGGATTGAGTGCGGGCTGGGAACCAGGCGGTCCCGGTTTGATTCCCAGTCGGGGCACATGCCTGGGTTGCAGGCCAGGTCTCCAGTGAGGGCCATGTGAGAGGCAACCATACATTGCTCTTTCTCCCTTCCTTCTCCTCTCTCTAAAAATAAATAAATAAAATCTTAAAAAAAAAAAAAAAAAGAAACATCCAAACCTGTAGCAAATTTTTATGAGTTTATTTGAGCCAAACTGATGACAGTTGCCAGGAAGCAGAATCTCAACAGGTTTAGAAAATTGCAGCGAATAGCAGTTTTGCCGCTTTTATACATTAGACTAAAAGGAGGGTTATGTGAAATCTATTAATGGTAGATTAAGGAGGCGGGAGAACGCAAAGCAGGGAAATCTCTGGGATTTGATAAAAAGCAAAATGGAGAGACATGTATATCTTTGACATTGGTGCTTACAACATGGTAAGTGTCACAGGCTGAGGCAAGTCTGTCCCAGCATGGTCTGGGATGTGGGGTTCCTTGACTTCGTGCAGCAAAGATTTCAAGATACAAGTTCAGATGATTTTGACAGTACATTTATTAAAGCTTGGGACAGTGAGACAAAGGAAGGGCTTAGGATAGAAGAAGCAAGACCACAACGAAAGGACTGAGCCAAACAGAGCTGCTTTGACTCAGAAAGAAGGTCACAGAGGCAAAAGAGGTGAGTCACGGTAGGGTTGCTTGGCTTGCTGAAAAGTCACAAAGGCAAAAGGAGGGCCCTTGGAGACTGGACCAGGAGGTTAACCTGGGACAAGCTGCCACTGCCCACTGCTTCCCTGGTTATAAGTCAGAACCTTAGAGCTCAGGAGAAATAAAGTGAAAATACACACCTGAAGAAAAGGAGAGGGGCACCGGTATGCTCAAGGGAGAGCACACACTGGCATTCTTTGTCTTAAGGGTTTTTATCAGTTTTCTGCAAGCAGGAGAGATCTCAATCAGAATATTCATCAGCTTTCCAGGTGTGTCCTTTAATATGCCGATGTATCAAAATTAATGGTCTAGTGGAGTTTGAGATCATTCTCTGGTCAGCTTCACCTCTATCTTGGATTTGTCTGGCTCTAATTGTTTTTTGTTGTTGTTGTTTATTCCTGACTTCATTCATTTTGGGGTTTATCTGGCTCTAATGGCACTAATTGCATCTCTGTTTTCTATCTCCCTGTCAAGGGTGATTTAAGCTACCAGCTCTTTGGGGAAAAGAGATGTAAACTACCTGCTCTTAGACATCTTTGGTTAGGGAAGATTAAGATCTTGTGATTTATTGCTTGGCTGCTAATTGCTCAGCCATTGAACTATCTATCTCAGTTTCCCCATTCCACTTTGCCAGGTAGTTTTCCTAGCTTCTTACTAACCTGCCTCAATAAACACAGTGCAATAGAGACGGTATTTGGGCAACAAGGTAACAATGAGGGGTTCTGTGGTCTCCTGCTCTGGTGTAGGCAGTTGTGTTTTAAAGGGTCTGGAAAAGATTACTCTTAACATTTCAAAAATATGTTATCTTAGATGCCCAAAGACAGTAGACAGGCTCACTTAAGGTAGATGGACCTGTCAAGGAAGCTGCAGGCCACGGTGTGACTACCCATTGTGAGTCACTTCTAGTTACTAGAAATTTTTATGTTCAGAACATCCTACGTGGTGGTTACTTTCGGTCCTTGAGTTCGTAAGGACAACACGCAGGCCTCACCTGAGCTTGTCAGGTTTAGTATGTGGCCCCTTTTTCATCCACAGAGTAGTCAAAGATATCAGATAATTTTCTGGATTGGACAGTACTTATGTAATGATGATGTTATTGACTGAGATGAAAATGTCAGAGATGGGTGGTTTGAGGAGATTAATTTAACTTTAGGATTTTTGAGTTTTGAGGTATGCCTGTGGGAAACCTAGCTGTCCAGCAGACAGTTGAATATAGGTTTTGGGCATCAGCACTTAGACGGTGGCTGACACTTTGGAAGGATATGAGATTGCCTACAGCAGCCGTCTCCAACCTTTTTGGCACTAGGGACCGGTTTCATGAAAGACAGGTTTTCCACAGACCAGGGTAGCGGGGGCAGTTTCAGGATGATTCAGTTGCATTACTTTCATTGTGCATTTTATATCTATTATTATTACATTGTAACATATAATGAAATAATTCTACAACTCACCACATGCTAGGATCAGCATGTGGGCTTACCAAAACTGTGACTGAGACAAGTGCACAGTGCAGGAAAGAGGCGCGGACAGAAGTGGTAAATAAAATAATGGGCGGGCCACGCATGGACTGAAATAAGCGTCAGATTCTGATTTAAAGCCTGCCACTGATGCAGCTTGCTTGTCACTTGCCACCCACTGATAGGGTTTCTGTACGAGTCCACAAGCAGGTGATCTATTGTGATCTCTGTGCAGCCAAACCTCTCTGCTAATGGTGATCTGTGTTTGCAGCTGCTCCCCAGCGCTAGCATCACCGCCTCAGCTCCACCTCAGACCATAGGCATTAGATTCTCATAAGGAGCGGGCAACCTAGATAACTCGCATGTGCAGTTCACTGTAGGGTTCGTGCTCCTGTGAGAATCTAATGCTGCCGCTGCTCTGACAGGAGGCAGAGCTCAGGTGGTACTGCACGCCACGGGGAGTGGCTGTTCGCTCACTCACCCACTGCTCACCTCCTGTTGTGCGGCCCAGTTCCTAGAGAGTGGATTGAAAAGCATAGAGGTCTAGGACAAAGGGCTTAGAAATTTAAGGGATGAATACAGAAAGAAGAGCCTATGAAAGAAAATTAGGTGTAAACAGAAAGGTAAAAATAACCAGGAGAGTGTGGAAAAAGGAAAGCTTTTTATAAAGCAAAAGAGTGGTTAGCATCATTAGATGCTGCTAAAACAAGTTAAGGGCTAACATTATTACTTAATTTAGCAACCATTTAATGTCTTACGTGACCTGAGAAAAAATTATTGTAGTCAAAAGATGAGATGAAAAGCCATTTTGCATTGGGTTGAATGTATGGCCTTAGCACCATCTTCTTAGCTGTGAAAGAAGGGCAGTAGTCTGTGTGATTTCCCTGGCCCTTCCAGCACCAAAATTCTCTGATTATATATTTCACATTTCAGAGGTAGAATATTACCAAAAAAGAAAAGAAAGAAACAGACAATGACAAGACAGAAGCCACTGGAATCATCCATTATATAAAGTTCAGCTAAGTAGTTTGCAGAAAGCACTCCACGTGTGCTTCCTTATTGTACCAGTTCCCTTTCACAAGTCTTTATTATATATATATACAGTCAAGTTCATCAGATGGTATATTTTAGATATTTTACCCATTATTTTGAACACCAAATGTTCTACTATGAATGTTCATAACATTTTTTAACAATTAGCTAAATAACAAGCATTTGTGTTTTATGACATTTTTTATACCTGATGCCCCAACTACATTTTTAAAAACCGAATTCCTTCTTCAAACCCAAATGTCTGTTTACCTTGCAATTCTTTCAGGCTGAAAAATTCCTTGCCTTTTTATTTTTATACCTAAATCTGTTGTCATGTTCTATCTCTCAGTATTGATATGCGTATCTCTCATGTTTCTAGGTTTCTTTGAAGCACACTGCTGTAAAACATAAATTATTTCTTATTTTATTGAAATGGAAACCAAAGCAAAAGATTTTTAAAAACCCAACCTGAGTCACTTCATGAAATTCACTTAAAAAGAATATCTGTCTCCAGAGAATAGTAGCTGACAATTGCCATTAGCTTGTAAACGCCCATTGTGACTTCACTACAGCCAGCAGTTATTTTATATATTGTAAAATGGGGAAAATTTTGGTAATTGTCCTTTTTTGGTTGCAAACCAAGAAGACTAACATTTACATTATACTCTACTGTGTGGAAAAGAAGGAGACCTGGGGATTTAATTCAAAAGCAGTATTATAATAAAGATTTATCAGTTCCAAAATGTGCTATTCCATGCAGGGTTTCTCAAAGCTGTCATATTTCATTCCTTTGAAAATTTCATAATCTTCAAGGAAAAAGTTAAAGTGGGTAAGAAAGACTTTAATTTTTTCTGTTGATTTTGGCTCAGTTATTTTAAAACAGTAACCCCTAAGCACTTACCTGTGAAACTGGTGTTTTAGTGAAATTTTTCATACTTTGTATGTTTGACTCATAGATTCCTATTTTTTATTTTTTCCCCAAGAGTCAATAATATTTTATTTTCTTTGGGATAAACTAAGATTTCATTGGTAATTTTAAAATAAGGTATTATTTTAGTAAATTTACCTTTAGGCATTGTACAAACTTTTTTTTTTTTTTGCACTTGTGAGAATCTAATGAAATCCCCTCTGTGTGGCTTCAAGCTACTAGCACATGGGCCCCACCGACACCCTTAATCTTCTCTTCAGCTCTTCTGCTAAAGAACTTGACCTTCACAATGACAGGCTGCTTTGGGAGCTTTCTCTTCCCCAGAATTTTGCAGTAGCCTGATTGCACCACAGCAACGATGGGAGTGGCTCCAGTCTTTTTGGCAGCATTAACCCATGTCTGCTCATTGTCCAAGGTCCACAGTTTATCAAGTTTGACAATGGGGCAGGAGCTCTGGTTCCTCTTTAAGTGGTAATGCCTCATACCAACTTTCCCAAAGTAACCTGGGAGACTACCTTGACCTCCCGGGTGCTTCCTGTGCTTGCTGATGCAGCTGTGGCCATGGCTCATGTGGCCCAAAGTTTCCAGGTCTTCCTCTGTCTGGATGGCATGTTGGTAGCCAAGATGCAAGAGTCCAAACTCTTTTTTTTATTGTTCAATTACAGTTGTCCCAATTTTTCTCCCCATTGCTTTCCCCTGTCCCAACCATCCCTCCTCCCTTGCTCCCACAGTCAGTCCTTACACTGTTGTCCATGCCTATGTGTCCTTTGTACATGTTCCTTGACCTGAACAGACACTTCTCCAAGGAGGACATAGAGTCGGCCCATAGACATATGAAATAATGCTCAACATCACTAGCCATCAGAGAGATGCAAATTAAAACCACAATGAGATACCACTTCACACCAGTGAGAATGGCCATCATAGACAAATCAACAAACAAGTGCTGGTGAGACTGTGGAGAGAAGGGAACCCTAGTGCATTGTTGGAGGGAATGCAGACTGGTGTAGCCACTGTGGAAAACAGTATGGAATTTCCTCACAAAACTAAATATGGAACGGCCTTTTGATATCCCCTAAGGATCCTGAAACACCAACTCAAAAGAACCTATGCACCCCAATGTTCATAGCAGCACTATTTACAATAGCCAAGTGCTTGAAACAGCCTAATGCCCATCAGCAAATGAGTGGATCTAAAAACTGTGGTACATTTACACAATGGAATACTATGCAGCAGAAAGAAAGAAGGAGCTCCTACCATTCACAGCAGCATGGATGGAACTGGAGAGCATTATGCTAAGTGAAGTAAGCCAGGTGGTGAGGGACAAATACCATATGATCTCACCTTTAACTGGAACATAATCAACAAAACAAACAAGTGAGCAAAACAGAACCAGAGACATGGAAATACAGAACAATGTGACAGTAACTAGGGGGGAGGTTGGTGGGGGACAACTGGGGAAAGAAGTGGAAGGGGTGAACCCATGTCGCTGTGGTCAGTGAGTATTTGACAAAGGGGGCAGGACCATAAAATGGAGTAAAAATAGTCTCTTCAATAAATGTAGGAAATCTGGACAGGTACATGCAAAAAAAAAAAAAAAGAGAGAGAGAGAGAGAAACTAGACCACTAAATTACACCATACACCAAAATAAACTCAAGGTGGATAAAAGACTTAAATATAAGTCATGACACCATAAAAGTCCTAAAGGAGAACATAGGCAGGAAAATTGCAGGTATCCCACACAGAATATTTTCACCAATATGTGCCCTAGGGCAAGGGATATAAAGGAAAGAATAAACAAATTGGACCAAATCAATGTAAAAAGCCTTTCTTTTATTTAAATTCAACTCTGTCTTTTTTTTTTTGAAATCTGTGGTTGAATAGTTTTTTTTCACATATTGAAAGGAAATAATTAAGGGGAAAAATACCAGGTGAACAAGTTAATCACTTAATTTTTTGAACTCATCATCATTGCTGACTGCAAAAGAGAGAGGAATATTCATGTTAGTGGCTCTGGCTTTAAGAAAACAAATACTGGATTGCTAAGATTCTCTTAGAAGTGGGAAAGAAACGGAAAGTTTCTCAAATATCTTTAGATACTGAAAACTTTAGTTTGTACATGCTGTGTATTAAGTTCAGATTACTATCTCTGGCCTCTTCTTCCTTAGAAGCAGAGACTCCCCTTTTGGAAACTAAAAAGCAATGGGGATTTTTGACTTGACTTCTTTTTAGTTTTTATGTAAAAATTCAAATCATGTATTTACAAAGAATTAACTGCCATGGGAATTGTCATCCCACTGTCAACAACTACAACACCAGGCAAAATGTGTGAAACAACTATTTTTAGACATTAGACAACAGCACAGGACTGTGATCTCTGAGACAAGAGAAACAAATTGGATTAACCCTACATTGTCCTAGCTCACAGCCTGTGGTTTTGGCTGAGTTCTGAACCGTAATACCAGGCCAGAACAACTTCCATGGAAAACAATTACTAGGAGCTGTAAAATGAATAATTCTCAGTGCTCTTATAGGGCGAAAAATCATTTGACTTCTCTCTAGCCAGAAAGGAGTCATCACTGAATACATGAACATTCAGTAGAGATTCCCAGAAGAACCATACCTTGGAAGTGGGACCAAATTGGCCCTCAGACAAAGGATCCTCTAGAACTGTCCTAATAGACTTTTTTTTTTTTAATTTATTTTTAGAGAGAGGGGAAGGGAGGGAGACAAAGAGGGAGAGAAACAGCAATGTATGGTTGCCTCTCACATGGCCCTCAGTGGGGACCTGGCCTGCAACCCAGGCATGTGCCCTGACTGGGAATCGAACCGGGACCCTTTGGTTCCGAGCCCGCGCTCAATCCACTGAGCTACACCAGCCAGGGCCTAATAGACTTTTTTAAAGACTTGAAAGTAACTTAATTGTACAAGATCCAGCATTCAACAATGTAAACTTAACGATTTCTAACCTCCAATCAAAAATTACTAGGAATATGAAGAAGCAGGAAGAGAACCAGAATAAAAATCAGTCAGTTGAAATAGACCTGTAAGTGATGAGAGAATGGCATTAACAAATGAGGACTTTAAAATAGGTATTATAAATATGATCCTTACATTCGGAGAGGAGAAGGAAAACAAAAGCATAACATGAAAAGAAATAGAAGTTATAAAAATAAACAAATGGCCCTGGCTCAGTTGTTTGGAGTGTCATTTTGTAATGAAAAAGTTGCAGGTTTGATTCCCAGTCAGGACACATACCTAGGCTGCGGGTTCAGTCCCTGGTCTGAGCACATAGGATCCCTGATCAAGTGCCTACAGAAGGCAACCAATTGATGCTTCGTTCTCACATTGATGCTTCTGTCTTTCCCTTCCTCTCTCTGTAAAAGTAATGAAAATAAAATGTCCTCAGGTGAGGATAAAAAAGAGAAAAATGGAACGATCAGAGATGAAAATTGTACCTGAAGTGGAAACAGTGCAGATGGAATTAACTGCAGATTAAACACTACTGAAGAAAAGATCGATGACATTGAAGCACATAACAAAACTATCCGAAAGGAAGTTGGTGGGAAAAAAAACCTGGAAATATTGGGTTGGCCAAAAAGTCCATATGGTTTTTTCTGTAAAATAAGACAGATTTTTTCATTTTCATGAATAATTTTATTGATTTGGATATTTTGAATGTGTTGGCTATCTCCCATGTGGTATCACATTGATTGTCCTCAGTTAATGTCTGGATGTGATCACTATCAACTTAAACTGGTCTAACCAAACATATGGAGCATTGTCCAGCAAGAAATCTCCAGCACAAAACTTTGCAAACCACTTTTGATACATTCGATCAGTTACAGCACCTTCTCCATACACTGCACAAATCTTTTTGTGTGTTTCAGTTGTGTTTTTGCCTTTCTTGAAATAATAAAGCATAATATGGCAAAAATGTTACATATTTTCTTCCATCTTTGATATTAAAATGGCTACACAAAAATTCACCAATTTTTATAAGTATTTTTTAATGCACACTGATATGACAGTTGTCACAATATATTCTAACAAAATTGTTTCAAATGAAGGTAAAGACAACTAAAAAGCTGTTGTACATTTACACAATGGAATATGATGTGGCCATAAAAAAGGAAGGAACTCTTACCCTTTGCAACAGCATGGGTGGACCTGGAGATTATTATATTAAGTGAAATAAGCCAGTCAGAGAAAGACAAATACCATATGATCTCACTTAAATGTGGAATCTATTCAACAAAATAAACTGACGGACAAAACAGAAGGAGCCGTGGTTACATGGAAGACCCTGACAGCTGCCAGAGGGGAGGGGAGGAGAGTTGTGAGACTGGATGAAAGAAGTTAAAGGGATTAACAAAAAAACAGATATACATAACACATAGACACAGACAGTAGTGTGGTGATAGCCAGAGGGAAAGGAGGGGATAGCCAGAGGGGAAGGTAGATGGAGGTGGGCAAAGGCAGGGGAAGTGGATGGAAAGAGACTTGACTTGGTGTGAACAGAGCACAATGCAATGTGCAGATGATGTTTTGTTGAGTTGTACTTGAAACCTGTATAGTTTTGCAAACCAGTGTCACCTCAAAAAATTCAATTTAAAAAGAGACACCTTCAGCATGAAAAAAAATTGAACTAGTAATGCACATAACAACACAAATGAATCTCAAAATCATTATGCTGAGAGAAAGAATCCAGATTAAAAAGTACACATAAACCCTGGCTAGTGTAGCTCAGTGGATTGAATGCTGGCCTACAAACCAAAGGATCACTGGTTCGATTCCCAGTCAGAGCATATGCCTGGGTTGTGGGCCAGGTCCCCAGTAGGGGGCACTCAAGAGGCAACCACACATTGATGTTTCTCTCCCTCTCTTTCTCCCTCCCTTCCCCTCTGTCTAAAAATAAATATTTTTTAATGTACATAATATATGATTCCAGTGGTATGAAACTAGAAAAACAAAATATCTTTGGTGACACAAATTGAAACAGAGGTTACTAAGGAAATAACTGTGATGGGGCCCAGGGAATTTTGACTATTGTGTCAAGATTCATCAAACATCCATTTAAAATAAGAGTGTATTTTGTTATTTATAAATTTGTCTTAATAAGGGTTGCTTAAAAAATTTAAGTCATGAAAGAATTTAGTGTGCAGCTTTTTGTATACATTGTAGCATATAACAGGAATAGGTAAGGAAGTAAGAAGTAAATGACTGGAAAATTTGATGCATCTGTGATCACTATAGAATGTGCCTTTTGATTCTTTAAAAAAGCTAATAAAGCAATATAATCACTATGTATCAATCAGTATGCTAAGTGTTTTAAACGGTTTATTTTATACCTTACAACAAGTCTATCAACCCATTTTATATATGGAAAAAAGTGAGGCTCAGAGAACTTATATAATATGTCCAAAGTTAACAGCCAGAATTCCAGCCCAGATTGGGACTCTAAAGCATCTTTTCTTCCTCAGTGCTATCTTATCTTTAAATGCTTGGTTGCTTATGTAAAAAATTCTGGTTCAAAATTAATTTATTTTTAAAAGTTCATTTGAAAATTAGTACTTTGAAAGTTATTCTGACATTTGTTTTAGTGGCAGGCTCTACAAATTAAGACTGTTGAGGAAAAAGGGAATTCGGAGCCATACTGTTGTGGCAAGTCCTTTTGGTTGTGTAGCTTATAATATCTCCTGTACTAACTTTTGTTAGAAAATCCCAAATAGTTAATCTTTGGCTTCTTGCTTACCTCAGGAAGATGTTCAGCAGAGCATAAAAGGAACCATTTTTTATTATATCACAATGTGTCCATATTATATAAGAGAATGCTTACTTATTAAGCACCTTGGATATAATACTGTATGATAAATACGAGTTGACTATCCTTGAGTAAGAGTCTCACTTATTGTACTTCAAGATGTCACTCATTCTCCACAGCTTCTTTTCTAAAAACTTTTGTTTATTGATTTTGAGAGAGAGAGAGAAACATCCATTGATCAGCTGCCTCCTGTACACACACACCTCGACCAGGCATCGAACCTACAAGCTTTCGGTGTACAGGACAGCGCTGCAACCAACGGCAGCACCCAGCCAGGGCTCTCCAGAGCCACCTCCTGTAGATTATGGAGTCAGCTAGCAATCGCTGGCTACTTAATAAAATCTTCCTAATAGAATCCAGTAAAGTTCTTCAGCAATACCAAGAACTTTACCTCAAATTCCTGAGAAAGCCTCTCCTCGATCCACTTAGAAGATAATCCTGTACATATTTTTGTTTTTCTGAAAAGTGAGTTGTATGATTCATATGATCTCCCATAAGTTAATAAAGGACACATTCATAAAATGTTTGAAAACATTTTAAACCACACTAATAATAACAGATTCCATATAAGAATTGTAATAATATAGCTGTAACTTATAATGAAATCTAACTTTCATATGAATGTTGTTCTTTTTCATTCAGATGTGACGGTGGTGTATCAAAATGGGTTACCTGTGATATCTGTGAGGCTCCCATCCCGGCGTGAACGCTGCCGGTTCACACTCAAACCTATCTCAGACTCTGTTGGTGTGTTTTTACGACAACTACAAGAAGAGGATCGGGGAATTGACAGAGTCGCAGTGTACTCACCAGGTACAGTCACCTTCATTGTAAATTCCCACCCATCCGCTTCCCCCAAAACCACTTACACACACACTCACACATGCACACGCAGCTGCAAAAGAATCCCTTACTCTTAACTTTGCTTACCCGTGTAAGGAGAAAAAGTTATTTCTCTCTCATCGGTTCTCAGAGTATAACTGTTCAGTTTTAACAAATGTATATACATGGGGAGTCTCATTCAAAAGCAACTCACATATAATGCCATAGGCATTTTATATTATTAAGACCTTCTGTCATTACCTTAGGCATAGAACAAATTTTTCCAGTGGTTAAGCCTTCATCTCTGGAGATATGAAATATTAGGACTTCTTTATATTTTTTATGGCATTCACATAAAAGGTTAACAAAATAAAAACATACTATTTTAAAAATAAAAAGGCACTAAAAATTCCCATTGGACATGATACCCATTTCATTTATTTATTTTTTAAGTGCCTTACATTTTTCCCCATTTTTTACTTTGAAACATTTTAAATCTACACAAAACTTAAAAGGCTAGTACAGTAAGTACCCACTTACCCTTCACTTGAATTTACCAGTTGTTAACAATTTGCCATGTTTCTATGCTATAAATATTATAAATAGACTTAATATTCAGCTCATCTAGTAGTATAATTAGTAGACCAGTTTGGTGTACCTTGCTAACCTAGCATTCATGCCTAATGAATTACTGACATCTAATCAGTGACCACACTGAAATGTTCCATATATTAGAAAATACTGGGTTTTTTTACTCAACCACCTTCCATCATAGACAAATATAAGATTTCCCAGTGACCCTAGATTTCCAAATGAAATTTAAAAGAGATACAATTTTTGAAATCTATTTGGAGGATTGCTTTTTCCTGACCTTTCTTAATTTCATAATTATGGCCATATGACAGGTTTAAATTTTCACAATAAATTTTTTTTCACAGATGGCGTTCGAGTTGCTGCCTCCACAGGGATAGACCTCCTCCTCCTTGATGACTTTAAGCTGGTCATTAATGACTTAACGTATCATGTCCGACCACCAAAGAGAGGTAAAATGTAACCCTGAAAAGGTCAGGGGAATGTGAGAAGGGCTTTTGGAAAAAACTTAACTTCTCCCTGGATAACCTTGAGAAACAGACTATATTCAAAGAACACTGAAAGATTTATAGACAGACTCTGTTTCGGTTGGAGAACTCACTGAGTACCTGGCACGTGGCTAGTACATTGACTGAAACTTAAATTCTACCTAGACGCCAGAAGGCTGATCATCTGATACTGTCACTGCTTCACATAAATGAATGTTCTATGTAACTTCAGCTCTGCTCCTTCCCTCCATAAAGGCTAAAAGTCATATTATTTTAATAACATTAGAGGGGGAATCTTTTAAAAATAAATTATGGACTTCCCTGTCCTCCTAAATATTTATAATAGGAATTAATCTTTTTTTAAATTAATTCATTTTTTATCGTTGTGCAGTTACATTTGTCCCCATCCCCCGCCCTTGTTCCTCTCCCCTACAATCCTTTTTTGTTGTTGTTGGCTCAAGGTCATCAGTCTGGAAGTCCATTATTACACAATATAGTCCTTAGGAACTTCTAACATGTGTATATGCTTTTATACAAAAAAATCAGGTACTTGCCTCAGGAGTAAATTTTAAGAGGATCCCCAAAAACTTAGTAGTCAAGATAAATAATATTTTAATGTGCCATTTAAAAAACAAAGTTAATTTAAAAAACATGGTGAACAAAATATCAATATTTTAAATAAAGACAGACTATTGCTGGTTTTTCTTTTTACCCCAGGCTCCAATATGGCTCTGTGCAGTACTGATGCTAAATAGCCCTCTAACATAGCATTTTGAGTTATGTCTTTTTTTAATCACTTTTCTCTCTTTGTCTTGATATTTATTGTCACTGACTACTATTCTTAGTGCTCCTTCCACCACCACTATCCCTCTGTCAGCCTACTAGGACATCCGAATTTTTCAATTCTGCTTTTGAGAATTGCGTCTAATACAGAAAAAGGTGTGAGTAAAAATTTAAGCATTGAATGCCTCCAAAGTCTGGTTCACATCTACCTTTAAAACTTTTCTCTTGCCCTGGCTGGTGTGGCTCAGTGGATTGAGTGCTGGCCTGCGAACCAAAGGGTCACTGATTCAATTCCCAGTCAGGGCACATGCCTGGGTTGTGAGCCAGGTCTCCAGTAGGGGGCGCGCGTGAGGCAACCACATATTGATGTTTCCTCCCTCTCTTTCTCTTTTTCTAAAAATAAATAAAATCTTTTAAAAATAAAACCTTTTACATGTTGCCTACTTTTCTTCCACCCTGTATTCCTTTGCTCTTTCCTAAAATATGACCCATTCTTTGCCCTCTCAGTGTTTACTCATCTTTCCTCTGCCTAAGATGCCTTCCTCCTTTCTTCCTAACCTCCCGCCCAATTGTCAGTGTCAGCTCTTCTATGAAGCCTTTAATGATGCTCTTTATTCTTTCTTCAACTCCAAGCCATTCAGAAGTGAGTAATCTTTCTTCTGAGTTCTTCTTATTCCTTTCCTTAGCTTTGAGGGCAGACCCTGTGATACTGTAATCCCCACTGACTCAGATGGTGATTCTATTTGAGTGAATTAAATGAGTTAGTAGCATTTTGATTTTTCAAAGGCCAGATTCTCTTCGTGTTCAAGATAATTGAGACAGAATTAGCTTAGAAAAAATACAGAAAAAGATAGTAAGGATGGGAAAGTGTCCTTTAAAATATTAAGGCATTCCTGAATCAGATTTTATTAAGTTGGAATAGTTGAACATATAGACCAGGAATTGTTAACTGTACATTAGCTATGCTTACATGTTTTTCTTCTTTATTCTCTGATTTTTGTGCTAGAAGTTCTCTTTAAAATAACAGAAGTACTAGTTTATTTTATTCCGTTGTGTTCTTTAAATTTGTTCTTTTTTGTAAATTCTTTTTTATAAGTGGATTGATACTTATATGTGTTGTGAAATGATCACCACAATAGGGTTAGTTAAATGCCTCCATCACCTAATATAATTATCATTGCTTTCTTGTGATCAGAACATGTACGATCTACTCTCCTAGCAGCTTTCAAGTATATATATTACAGTATTGTTAACGATAGTCACCATGTTGTACATTGCATCCTTAAAACTTACTCATCTTATAATTGGAAGCTTGGTACCCTTTGGTCGACATAGAACTACCACATGATCCAGTCATCTCACTTTTGGGAGGAAATGAAATGAGGATCTCAAAGAGACATCTCCCATGTTCACTGCAGCATTATTCACAATAGCCAAGATACGGAAACAGCCTCAGTGTCTGTGTATGGATAAATGCATAAAGAAGATGTAGTGTATGTATATATGGTTTGTCTGGGGAAAGTCCAACCATTGTTAATATAACGAGAGCAGTTTGTGTGACATTGCTGTAACCTGGCAGCCAAAGAGAGTGGATTGGAATGCGCATGTGTGAACAATGACAACTTCACTGTACTAGTCAGTGGGGGCCTTTGAGTGAGCACGTGTACTGTGCGACTTTCGGATTCAAAATGACTGAGTAGAGCAACGCATCAAAAAATCTGCATCAAAGTTCTGTTAAGCTTGAGCATTCCTCTACAGAAACTATTCAGATGATTCAGAAGGCAGCAGCTATGGGCAACTGGTGATTGACAGCTTCATCACAGCAATGTGCTCGCTCATGCATCACATCCGGTGCTGGGTTTTTTGGCAAAATATCAAATTATCCAGGTGACTCATTCCCCCTACAGCCCAGATTTGGCACCGTGCAACTCCTGGCTTTTCCCAAAACTAAAATCACCTTTGAAAGGGAAGAGATTTCAGACCATGGATGAGATTCAGGAAAATACAGTGGGGCAGCTGATCGCAATCTGGAGATATGTGGAAGGCCCCAAGGTGCCTACTTTGAAGGGAAGTGAGATGTCATTGTCCTGTGTACAGTGTTTCTTGTATTTTGTATCTTCTTCAATAAATATCTCTTTTTCATATTATATGGCTGGATACCTTCTGGACAGACCTTGTACAGTAGAATATACATTTAGCCATGAGAAGGAAAGAAATCCTGCCATTTCTGAAATGATGAACCTGGAGGGCATCATACTCAGTTATTTTGTGTGTATGTGAATGAAAGAGTTCATTATTCTATTTAGATTTCAATTGTATTAGTAAAATTTTGGGGTTGACTAATGTATTCCCATATAAAGTTTAACAATGAGGAAAGTTAAGATACAAGCTTCCATGTATTATGTTGTCACAAACTCAATGTATTTTAATCAATGAATGATTTCAACCATCTTGTCTAATACTATGTTTTTAAAACAGAAATGAATGTTTTAGTTTTTAAAATAGGGCTACTCCCAAGTTGAATAAGGAAAGTAAAGTTAGAAATTGACAAGAGAGAAATTATATTTCATTCCTTGGTAATCAATTTAGCAGCCTAACAATTCTGCTTTAAATATCTCAGACTGTGGAATATCTACCCAGCTTCCCTGCAAATCAACTAGAATGTAAAGTTTGCAAGGATCAAAAGTCTATAATTCATGGAAAATTGTAAATTAAAGTGTGAAATTTAGTAAATTCAATAGCAGCATCGGTGTAGAATTTTAAGAAACCTTTTTAATATTAAATTCACACATGAAAGCTTTCTCAGCTCTGTTAATTAGCCCATGAGAAATTATGCCATTAGATGCCCTTTTCACAGAACTCAAACAATACTGTTTTAAGTCCATTGACGTTTTGTTTTCTCCACCTTTTACAGCATAGTAAAGAAAATCTTTTTTTTTTCTCTTGATAAAATGTAAAATAGGCTTTAATTTTGTTTCCACTGCATTATCTTCCTCCTCTCTGAGGAAGGTACTGCTGGCATCCAAGTTACCACCCTTTTTCAGTTGCATGGAGTATGAGAACAGGTTGAATTTCTGTACTTAAGAGGGAGACCAGTCATCCAGATGAGTAAGCGTATTTCTCTCCTCTGCATCGTAACTCTTTGTAGTGAAAAGAAAAAAAAATTAAAGGCACTAAGTTTGAGGTTTCAGATAATGAGGAGGAACACTGGGATTTTATATGTATGTGGAGCAGATGGAACAAATCTATTTTGTCTAATGAAACTTAAAATAGTTAATGAAGGAAAACTTTTCCAGGACAGTTTTTTTTTAACTCACTTCTTACCCTGTTTAGCTTTCACATCCCTCTTCTATTTTTCTTTTCCCTGTTTACGGATAGCGCTTTAGAACTAACAATGCCCGACCAATGTTGTGTACTAGTCAACCTGAACTTCACACACTTCTTACAGGCACAGAGGCTGGAGGGCTCATTCACATAGGATCTAATACAGCCACGTTTTATGTTTCTGTGGGATTGGCAGTCCATAGGTGTTCTGGACCCTTAAGCATATGCAGCTCTTATACCTAACCCCAAAACTGGAGGGAAGAGGCAGGAAAAAACTGAAATGGAACAAGGGGGCAGGTCAAAGCAGTAAGGCTAGTTTCAAATTCCATTGCCTTTTTACTGCAGCTGTACATGGCTAGACTCTCCTCTGACCACTGCAAGATGCGTGGAGTAACTATTTTAGCAATAGATGATTTTTATAACCTAATTAAATCTACACTGGAGGGAAGAATATGGAACGGGAGCACAAAAAGCCTAATATCTCAGTCCATGTTGAAGTAGTAATTAACTGTCTTCCTTTTAGTCTTGGGGAAGAGGAAAATACACCCTATATTACTAGTGGTTGAAAGTTTTTGTGCCAAGGAGAATCATTTTGATTGGCACCACTAAACCCTTTTCCTCATGTATCCATCCAGAGGATATTGAAGACCTTACATCTATCCTAACAATGTAAATAATTTGAGAGAAAAGGTCAAGCAGGTAAACCAAATACCAGCAATAACAAATGCTTTGTCAGAGACTCAAATAGCGAAAGTCCCTCTCAAAACATTTTAGTAGCTGAAAGGCTTTTCAACCCCCATTAATTATATTAGCACGTCTCCCTGCCTTTTTGCACCTTAATTTTCCTGGCACTGATGGCAAGTGCAGAACCATTAATGAGCACCTGATTGCATTTTTAGTGAAGCATACACTCATCATTCAAAAGTGGTGTTGTTAAGCCATGAGTAGATTTATCTTCCCTGCTCCTGTAATTTCATCTCCAAATGTGTTGGCAGATGTTGGGGGGTCAGGGTTTTGAGGTGGTTGTTTTCCTTCACCAGCATAATACTTGGGACCATACTCTTCCTGTCAAAATAAAGCCTTGTCCCTTGTTTACTAGGGTGTTACCCATGCCTCATCTGCAAGATGACAACTCTGTTTTCAGCCAGGTCTAGAACTGGGCATCTGTGAGATTGATCTTCTTTGAATTATCATTTTAGAGTCTTTTCATTGTATTAGATGGTACTGTGTTTGCACATTAAATTTTTATTAGTCTTGAATAGATAATACATTCACAAGTTCAACTCCCAAAGACAAAGAATGTATGGAAAAAGTTTTCTCATCCCTGTTCCTTCTCCTCTCTACCAGCAAACACTGGTCTTAATTTCTTTTGTTTTCTACCCAAGATAGTCAGTGCATTTGTAAGAAAATATAAATGCATGATCTTTTTCCCTTTTTATGCAAATAATTTCATATCATGCATAATGTTTGTATCAGTCAGGGTTCAGTTGGGGAAGCAACCACATGAATATTAAGGAATAAAAGGTTTATTGTAGGAATGAAGCCTTGTACAATTGTATATCAAGCTGAGGAAGTAAAAGTCTGAAAAGGGAGCTTGGAAGATCAGAGAAAAGTGACCAATTTTTAAGTGATGGCATAGGTGGACAAATCAAAGCCTGCCAAAGAACCTAGACATTCAGATGCACCCAACTGTTAGGATAAGGAGGGCTAGCAAAGGAGGGCTGATGGAGAAATGCTGAGGACAGTGTTATCAAATAGGACTTTCTGTGATGATGAAAATGTTCTGTTTTCTCACTGTCCAATATGGTAGTCATTAGTCACATGTGGCTACTGAGCACTTAAAATGTGGCTAGTGTGACTGAGGAACTGAATTTTTGTCCCTGGTACAGAAATGTTTGTTAATCTTCTATCTGGTATTCATATTCCTCACTTATAAACTGTGGGCACCACCCTTACTTATGCCGTTATTGTGAAGAAAGATAACATAGGGTAATACATACATGATTTTGTTAATCACAGATAATTTATACCTTCTTAAGGGACTGAGCTTTTGAAAGGGCTTGAAGGAGAAATATAAATACTGGTGTAGTAGAACCGTTATAACTCAGCGCTAGGCCTGGGGGTTAGGAGACATGGACTCTGCCACTTCACTGTGACATTCGAGACAAGTCACTGCTTTCTACAGTGCAGTTTCCTCTTCTGGTAGCTGTAAAGTGTAAAGCTGTATGCAAGTGTGAGCTACAACTTTAGTGCAGCATTAACTTACTGAAGTGTGCTAGGTACTATATCCCATGTTACTACATCAGCTCTCCTCTGATCCAATTCGCTACCCTTATTTGAATTTTTAATTGATTGAATTTCTGTGATAACAGTACTAAAGGATATCTTTGATGAATATTTGAAATATATAGCTAATTCTGATTGTGGCCTTTTTTGATTTAGAAGAGGGCTTGAACTTAGACTATATCTAATACAATGTCACATTAAGGCTAATATTCTAAAACAAAAGCTTAATTTCTGGTGCTTTAAAAAAATGACAGCTGAAATCAACTGTTTTTAATAAAGTTCTCAAAACGTAATTTTTCGATTTCTGGAAACACATCCTACTCACAAAAGAAGATACTGAATCAGAGAATTTAATCTATTGTTTTTTCGATCATTCTTGTGACTTCATGCCCTTCAGACCATGATATTGAGGTCCATGCAGCTATTCTGTGTCTTTTCCCAACAGGAAATAAATAAAAGCTGGTATGGTAGGGGGGAAATGTATGGGAGCTAAGATTATTAGGATTATGGTATTTTTATTTATACTTTTACATTTACAAGTTTGAAATACTATATAGTTTTTCCTCAGGTGTTACTAAAGGGAAAAATACCAATTTAAATGGCAGGCCACAGGGAGAACAGCATTTCAATCAGCATGATCAGATTGATTCTAACCATCTCTTCTAGTTTTTAACATACTGTCTTAAATTTTGTATCCTTATCTAATAAGATCATTATTATTATTTGTAGCTTCGTATGTAGCATTTAAACTTCGAACAATATTATGGTGAATGTTGATTTCAAGATTTTCAAGTTGCCCAAATATGAATATACTTTCTAGAATTTGTAGATATCTCCTTTTAAAAAAAGAACTATTACTCCCCTTCAGTTTCTCACTGAAAGCGGGATCCCTATTGTGGATGAATCTGCCTTGATCTGTTGTCTAATAGCTCCAGGAATAGCAACTCTTTACTTAAGGCATACGTTAAAAAAAAAAAGTAACCTCTTTCTTTCAGACCTCCTAAGCCATGAAAATGCAGCAACACTGAACGATGTAAAGACCCTAGTCCAGCAGCTGTACACAACACTGTGCATCGAGCAGCACCAGCTAAACAAGGAAAGGGAGCTTATCGAAAGATTAGAGGATCTCAGAGAGCAGCTGGCACCCCTGGAAAAGGTATGAACTCAAATCTCAGATTTCACTGATATTTTTTCCAGAGCATCTATATTTGCTGTCTTATCTCCACATATGTTTGCTTTTTAAGGTAATTGAGCTGTGCCAATCAAACTAGTCTTGGGGACTGAATCATAAAAAGTGCCAATCAAAGTTAAGAAAGAACTTAAAAAGAAATACTTTGGAGTCTTGATAATGAACTTAGAGCTTTGTGGTCTAAATGTCTGCCCTTACCCAGATTTACAACAGAGATTGAAATAACTGCTGATCAAGAAAGGTTCTAAGTGCAGTGGGTAACGATTTTAGTCAAGTTAATAATTAGGTAGAGTATTATACAGCTGTTAAAAATGATTATATAGATCTAATATGATATAGAAAAGTATTCATAATATTTTATGGAGACTATATTGTAAAAAGAATACATATTAGTGTACACTGTGATCCAATTTTAAATGTATTGTGCTCATTTATACACATTTATGTATTTTAAATATATAGATATATAAAGAAAAATATGCTAATAAATAGTAGGATTATGATTGATTTTTCTTCTTTTCCTTTATCTGACTGTTTTAGAGTGACTTCGTGTCATTCTTATTTTTTAATGATACAAATATCTTCATATTAAGATAGACTATAAGAGATTAACAAAAGGCACAAATACTCTTTATATTGTGATTTTTCTAATTTCTTAAAAATAATCAACACATTTCCCAAAGTTGTTCTCATTAAGTTTAAGACCATTAGAAAATGGTGATAAATTAAACTTTGAGGAACTGTTGTGAAAGGAGATGAGATTTAAATTTGGTATTTTCAAAATGTAAAGCATTTTTTAAATACCTACTGTAATAAAATAATTATCGTCCTATATTAAATATTTACTATCTGCCAGGAATCATTCTGAGTATTTTACGTGTGTTCTGTTAATCCAAACAACAACTCAATAATAGAATTCCTAGTGATTTGCAGTCAGGGCCTGAACTCTTCCCCTCTGCATCCAGAGTCCATGCTCTGACTCACTGTGCTGCCCCCTAGAGGGCCCCTAGGGTAAAAACTGAGACTAGATTCAATTTTGTATGTGGTGGTGAGAGAACATTTGCATGCTTTCATGTCCCTCTTCTCAAAGAGGGGAATCTTGTAGTTGGATGAAGAGCTGTTGAAACTAACTTACTCTTGTAGTTTCACCGTATTTTCAGCCACTTCCAGCACGAAACATAAAACAGTGTCCTAAAAAATATTACTCCTTTTAAATATTTCATTCAGTGAAAACAATAGGTACTATTTAGGAAAACAAGCTATATTTAATAGAATTGAGACTAACTTGTACCTTGATTTTGAGCCCTGTTTCTTTAGTGAACATAGAACAGTTTAAATAAGAGTTTTAAGTTGATTCTATTCAAAGTGCTTTACAAACTCTCTGTCATGTGTGCTCCGTAGGTACGAATTGAGATTAGCAGAAAAGCTGAGAAGAGGACCACTTTGGTGCTATGGGGTGGACTTGCCTACATGGCCACACAATTTGGCATTTTGGCCCGGCTTACCTGGTGGGAATATTCCTGGGACATTATGGAGCCGGTCACCTATTTCATCACTTACGGAAGTGCCATGGCAATGTATGCATATTTTGTAGTGACACGCCAGGTAAGAATTCCTCTTCAAGTAACTTTGTATGAGATAGTAATGAAATTTTGCTTGTCAAAATAGTTCTCTTTTCTCTCATATTCTTTCTAAGGCCAGTTTCCTATAAGTACTTATTTATGTGTAGGTGCACATATATGCCAGTTATGTATCAGGCATATTTAGATGCTGAAGAAGGAGATAGATATGAGCTATGACTTCCACCATCATGAAGCTGACAGACTATAAAGAGAGCCATATAAACCATTATATTCAGGAAAATATGTTACAGTAAGTTATAGAACAGAGGGCAAATGAGAAAAATGGGCTGTAGGATAACTTGTTCAGCTAAGTTGTTTGGCTTTTTATGTACTGTGTAATTAATTTAACAGTCAAACAGAGCAGCCCCATGCTTTTTTAATTTTAATTTTTAATTCTTACAATGGAAAATTGGTGATACCTAATCAAATTGTTAAACTAAACTCTGGGGTAACTTCTAAGTATGTTAAGGAAGTGAAGCGTATCTACCTATGCCTCCATTTTGACCAGAAGCCAGTATGAGAGATTTATTATCACTTGTTATGTATGTGATACCACCACAGATCCAACCTCCCTTAAATAAAGAAATAAATAAAATTGAAATAGGTGAAACACAGGAGAAACTTTTTCTGTTTTCTTAGGAAACAGAAAAAAGCTGAGAATTGTTTCTTTTATATTTTTATATGGCTGCTATTAAATGTAGGCATTTACTTCTATTGTTAGACCAGTGGTCATAGGCTTCTGTATGTGTGGAAAAATGAAAATCCAAGAACATTATTTAACCTTTCTGATCCTCCCAGACTTGTCAGTAGAAAAGAAAGTTAGTAAACCGTGTCTGCCATTGTTCACTCATAGTCTTCAGCACCTAGTTCCATGTCTGCCTCATACTAGTCACTGTGTGAACAAAAATTAATAGCCAGATCTAATCAGAGATCTGGACAGGGCTTGCATATACCTATCTCCGTGTGTTTCTTACCCTCTCTTCTCACCCTACTTTCCCCTTCCCTCGACCCTCTTCCATCTTTTTTTTTTAACTATATTTTATTGATTATGCTGTTACAGTTGTCCCACTTCCCCCTCTTCTTGCCCCCCACCCCCTACCCCCCTTTCCCCTCCCTTTAGTTTTGTCCATAGGTCATACACATAAGTCCTTCTGCTCCTGTACTTCCTATACTAATCTAACCTCACCCTGTCTATTGTCTACCTCCCATTTATGCTACTTGTTCTGTGCCCCATTCCCGCCCTCTCCCCCTACCACTCCCCTGTTGATATTCCTCCATACCTCATATAACTCCCTTCAATATTTCATACAATGAAGGCTGGGTGGTGATGAACTTCTTGAACTTGACCTTATCTGAGAAGCACTTTCTCTGCCCTTCCATTCTAAATGAAAACTTTGCTGGATAGAGTATTCTTGGATGTAGGTCCTTGCCTTTCATGACTTGGAACACCTTTGTCCAGCCCCTTCTTGCCTGCAAGGTCTCCTTTGAGAAATCAGCTGACAGTCTTATAGGGATTCCTTTGTAGGTAACTGTCTCCTTTTCTCTTGCTGCTCCCAGGATCCTTTCCTTATTTTTGATCTTGGGTAATGTAATTATGATGTGTCTTGGTGTGTTCCTCTTTGGGTCCAACTTCTTTGGGACTCTCTGAGCTTCCTGGACTTCCCGAAAGTCTATTTCCTTCACCAGCTTCGGGAAATTCTCCATCATTATGTGTTCAAATAAGTTTTCAATTCCTTGGAT
>PVJI01013343.1:0-48107 GCA_004026765.1 Micronycteris hirsuta
GAACTTAAAATCCAGATCTGGCTCTCCTAGTCTGAGGCTTCATTATAATAGTGTACTGTCTCTTTAAATAGAGTCAGTATACATGTTTAAAACCTAAATACAGAAAAGGATAATAAAGAAAAAACAACAGTGGCTTCAGAAAATGTCAAATGATTGGGACCATACAGACCACATTTTCTCAAGACAATGCAATGAAGTAAAACATCAATACTAAAAAAGGAACTGGACAAATTCCATGTGTCTGTAAATGTAAGAAAACTTCAGCTCTAAACACCTTGCGGGCGATGGAAGAAGAGGGCGGGAGCTCATTCCGGCAAGGGAACCGGGGCTGACAGATAGGGTGTCGCACTGTGAAGGCGCGATTGTTTCAACGCAGTAAACAAAGACGATATGACACCGCCCAGACCGAGTCCAGGAGGGCGGGGGCCCTGCTTTGGTCATCCCAGTAGCCCCAGAGCCTCACCCGACACTCCGCACTGACAGGGAGTCAGTAACTGTTTACCAGTAGATTGAACAATAGTCCCCGCAGTGGACACAGCCTCCGCTCCCTTGGGTGCGAACGTACAGTAAAGCGGAAGGAGCCGGGGGAGGCTGACAGCAAGGTGAACCGACGCGGGGACACAGGTGTGCAGAAACAGCCCAGGGGACGGATGTCTGTGTCTCGGTCGGTGAGAGCGCGTCCCCTCTCCTGGAGCCCGCCCACACCCGTCTTAGCAGCGCACCGGGCTGTAGAGGTCGGCACTCCTGAAATCTGCGCATAGAAAATCCATGCTCAGGAAGTCAAAGTGATGGATCTGGATGATCACACGTTTGAGACAAGAACTAAGTCTCCTGGCTGTCCACAGAGAGCTTTGTGCCAATAGAGCAGACCCTTGACGTTGCTGGAGCGTATTTCCTAGGCTACTAGGCACCCCCAAGTCAAAAACTCTGAAATATTTGCAAAGGCTTTCTGGCTGGCGCTGAAATCACAATGAGAAAGAATCGTGACTTGCCAAAACATGGTGTCACATCACAAATTAACTGCTTTTTCAACTTTTCATAAAGTTTCCTCCTTTTGGTAGTGATTTTCACACCGAGGCGACATTATAATGAATTAAGAGGTCGTGGCTGTGCACGGCCCAGGGGGACGCTGCTGCTGAGGTGCTGATTGATGCTGGCCTCAGAAGGGGGCGCTCAGGAGCCAACGCAGACGCACGGAGAAGACTTGGTGTTTCATAAATCATCACGTACCAAACTGGAAAAAGATTGGTGGCATATAACATTTAAAACAATTGTAGAGACTAAAACACATCATGATTCATTTTTAATCAAATACATGTTATGGTCAAATGAATTCTAAATTTTTACCAATAACTTGGTAAAAAAAATTGAAGGTCAGAGAGAGATAGGGTGGAGAGACTATAAAACTTTCACTCATTCATTAATATGCTTCTGTTTGAAACGTTACAATGAATTGGGTGGATAATTAGTTAGTAAGCCAGACTGGATACAAATTTTTGAGCTGTCACTTACTATGTCACCATCAGTAAATTACTTTGCCTTTCTGTGCCTCGGTTTCCTTACCAGTAATGATAGGGATAAGGGATAATAATTATATGTAGTATTGGCCTCACAGAGTGCTTGTGTAAATGAATCAATATACACAAAGTACTTAGAAACACTCATGATGCAAACTAAGCTCTCTATCACTACTAATTATACTTTCAATATAACTGAGGTTTATTAGGATTTTCCTCCCAACAAGTTTCGAACATGAGGAAATAATCTGTGGTTTCCTTGCCCAGTTCCTGGTGCCACACGAACTGAGTTGCAGCTTCTGCTCTGCCTTACATCATGTAAAGTCTCTTGGAAGAATGACCTGGGCTCCCAGGTGGAAACTGCAGCTACCCATGGGCCTAGTTGTACTCTGACCAGTTTCCATCAGCTGAAGCCATTCTGGACTAAGCCTTATGGTTTTCTCACCTTCTTGGTCTTTGTTCAATTGCTTTGCAGGGAGCGATGCAGATTAAGTAACTGCTATGCCTCATGCACCTGCATGTCTAGTTGATCGTCACAGAATTTACTCTCTCGCATAAATTATTTTCAAACTCCCTTTTTCCCTGCCAACCAGCATAAATCCACATTAAGATTTCCCTGTCCTCCTATTACATCTTTTCAAAGTCAGCGAGGAGATTTAAGGCACTTTGATATGGATGTCCTGTCTGCGTTCACTGGACGGATCCTAATGAGCCGATAGACTTAGAAGCACCAGTGGACCTATTTCGTGAACCTCCTTTGGGAAAAATGGCCCATAGAAGATTTATTGACTATAAACTCATTAGAAAACATTTAATATTCTAATTCTGAGTATGATTGCTTTCCATATACATATTATAAACTATTTTCCCAATCCTCTTAATGAAGGATTGTAGGTCTTCACTGGCCGTGCACAACAGAGCTCTCTATGGAGTTGTTTTCAACAGAGTGAAGATCCTCCCCTTCCTCCTAAAGAGGTGTCTGGATTTGCAAAAAGCTGGAAGTAATCAGAACCCAAGGCGAGAGTATCTTGGGAACAGCATTGCTAACTAAGCACCAGCCAATTCATGGGGAGAAGGAGAGACAGCACACACCCTCACAGAGCCCATTATCAACATGCAAATCTGATCGGTAGTTGAAATTTAAGCAATTCCGTGATTCCACATTTTCTCTAAGACAAAATTCTTAACTCTTTGCATGACATTTAAAAGTCCTTCATAATCCAGGTTACACATATTTCTCAGGCCTCCACTGTCACCACTCTTCCCGGATGGAGATGTATGAATGATGGATAGGGAGTTTCAAGAATGATTTTAGGTGCTTTCGTCCTCCAAATCTGTGCTGATGGTTCCCCTGTTTAGAATACATTTACTTCCTTTTTTGGGTAGCTGTCAATTGCTTGTTCTTCAAGGGTGTATTCATGCATCATCCCTTCTGGGAGCCTCTTTTGAATATATATGGTACACATATTTATCCAAGCACATTGCGTGCTTAGAGGAAAAGCTTGGTAGTGTTGCAAAGGAGGAAAGATAAATGTGAAAACTGTGAGATTAAGACAAGATTATCGATAAAAGATGTAGCACATTTGAGGCTGAGCTGGATACGTCTAAAAAGACGTGTTTTAAGAACATATGTCATATTCTCCTTGGTCTGTAATTTTGAAATCCATGATAAATTGCCTCAAATTTAAAACCAAGAGTTCTGGGCGCCACATCTGAAAGATTCTTAGTAACAACACTACAAAGTGTTATGTTCATTATATACAATGAAAACCAGTTGGTGTTCATCCAGCAAGGATTCCCGCAAACAAATGAACATATAAGTGTATGTGGAGTCACTACGGACAAGGAGTGTGAGAGACTCTTGGGCATCACTATGGGGATTAGGCTGCTTGTATTTTTTAAACATCTTACTTTACCCTCCAATAACTGAATGCTGTTACCAAATAGGAATCAATAATGCAAGTTATTGCCATGTAAGTATTACAAGTAAAAGCTATGAAACCTTTATAGTACAATAAATTAAACAATTAAACTGGATTCAAACTTGACATATCAGCTTGAGTTTCTCAGACTTCTGAGCATCTTCTGAACTCTTCTCTTGATTTCCTCCAGAAACCTTTCTCCTTTCTGCCTCAGAAATGGCCACTCAGGTGCTCAGATCAAATATGTCTCTCTCTCTCTCATACTTAACATTTAATCTTTTGGTACGTCTTGTTAAAATATGTGAAGAATTTGGCTTTATCACCAGAGTCTGACCACACCACACTGCCACCCTGGGCAAAACACATCTTATGTATTGAATATCATCCGAATCCCTAATCCACTCCCCCTTCCCCCACTGCATCCTCGATCGTTTCCTGCAGTCTGTTTGTAACAGGACACTTGGATGATTGTATCAAAACATCATGCTACATCCTGCTACTCAGCCGTTGTACGCCTTTTCACTGACACAAACGGCCTGGCAGGCCCTGTGAGGTCCTGCTGTCGGCTTGAGCACAGCCGTTTTGTCTCCTCCGGCTCTCCCAACTTGCTTGCTCTGCTCCAGCCCCACTGGCCTCATCACGCTTCCTCGGACACAGAAGGTGTCCTCCCACCGAGGGGCTGTGGGAGGCTGAGAAATGGCTCCCCCAGATCACCACATCTTAGTGCCTGGCACCTGCAAATGTTACCTTCTACACAAAAAGGGTCTTTGCAGGTGGGATTAAGTTAACCATCTTGAGGTGGGCAGAGTTTCCTGGGTTATCCTGTGGTCCCCACATGCAATCACATACACCTGTAAGAGGAGGGCAGAGGAGGGTCCTACGACACACAGAGGAGAAGACGATGCAGAGACAGAGCAGAGAGCGATTCCCAGATGCTGGCCTTGATGACTGGAGGGACATGGCCACAAGCCAAGGAATGGGTCCTTCTCTAGGGCTTCCGGAGGGAGTATGGCCCTGCCAACACCTTGGTTCTGCCCCAGTGATACTGATTTCAGACTTCTGGCATCTGGAACTGTGAGAGAACACATTTCTGTTGTTGTAAGCCACCAAGTTTAGGGTAAGTTGTTCCAGCAGCCTCGGGAATCCGATACATGGACTTTGCACTTGCTGTTGCCCTGATTGAAATGCTCTTCCTCCTGTTTCCGTGACTCTCCTCCTCATCTCTCTAGTGTTTTCCTCAAACGTCACTTTCAGCCGAGGCTTTCCTTGCACGTGGTCGAAACTGCAATCCTCCCTACCCCTTTCCATCCACACCTTCTCTTTCTCCCTTCCTGTCGATTTGCTACACCTACGTCCTGTTAACATCTACCGTAGTTTTTGTTTGGCTGCTTTTGACTCTCCGGGAGAATGTAGCTTTGTGACGGCAGGGACGTTGGTCTTTTTTGCACTATTATCCTCAGCACCTGGAAAAGAACCTAGACACATATCAAGTACTCAGTAAATGTTTGTTGAGTGTTAAATGAATAAATGAAACTGAAGCATTTATCATATATGTGATTAAATTACCAGAACATAAATGACATATTAGTTTGAAATAAAGTGATTTGAGTGTATGTAATGAGTGGGACATATAAAAAAATTAATGACTAATGATAAATCTGATTACTGTATAAATTATATCTCATTTTCATAGTCTTAACAATAGTGTCATCATTTTGAATTTTTTATTGACAGACAAAACATTTATGTTAGTACAACTAATTTATGACATCATTTTATAAACAGAAAGGGCTGAAATTGTATTTGGGATAAAATATTTTTGCAATAAAGCAACGTTGAAAACACCATTGGAAAATGTCAGCATGAACTTAGGATTTGAAAAACGATGTCCTTTCAAGTCCGTGCGCGGCAGGGCTTCCAGAGCAGCGGCCTCGCGTCTGGCGGGAGACTGGCCTGCGGCCCAGGCATGGAAACGCTTCCGACGCGGGTGGTTGCCGTTTCTGATGTGTCTGTGTGAAGCAAGAACTGTATTTAAACATTAGCTATCCCCCTTGAGAGCGGCTTCGGGTAGATTCAGGGCCTCCCCGCTTTCTGATAACTAGCACTGCGTCCAGATGACAGTGCCAGGAAGAACGACCTTCTAGACCTATGATTGTGAGCCCAGCTCCGAGCAGCGAAGAGCGTCAGAGCTCCCCGTCAATCCCGCCTGTGAAGACGGAGGACGTGGCTCCTGTGTTACTGGAATCCACATCTAACGTGAATTGTAAAGGACATACACAGAAAGGCCTATTTCAGCCTAATGGTGCTTCACCCTTCTGTCACATCACTAATACTTCTAGAAGTAACATTTTGAGCAGCATTTTAAAACTGGTGGTCATCAGAAAGCTTGGCCTTTCTAATCCTGTCCTCCAAATACGGGAACTAGACAGAGCAGCATCCTTGCTGCCAGCCTCAAAGATGAGGTGCTCTGGAACAGTCGTGGTGGTGCATGATTTATTCTGTTAATTATTTTTATCACAAATGTGTCTTTCTGCCCAAATATGCAAGAGAATTTAGTAAACGCCATTTTGCTAGGACTTGAGGGCTGGATCCAGAAGGGTGGAGATTAAAGTTCACCATTAGTATGTACTGACCCCAGTTTCCCATGGGCTGCGAACTACGTGTACTTTCAGAGAAATAAGGACAGTGGCCTTGAAATGTGGGTCTTCCCGGAGAATCTAGGATAAGTGGTCTCCAGGACACCGAGTCCGCAGAGCAGTTCAAAGAAGAGTCGGAACTGAACCCAGGGTGTCCCACCACACTGCACCACAGAACCCATGTAGCTCCATTGTTCCGGGAGGGTGCCATCATTCAGGTGGGCGCTGTAATGCATTTTACTACTGTCAAAATATTTGGTATCCCTCTGCAAAGTGCCCCACCCACCTTTGGCAAGATATATTTCCCTGTCCCATTGCAGGGTTGGCTGGGGGACTTGCTTTGGCCAATGGAATGTGAGAAAACGTGACTAATGTCATTTAAGAATGGAAGCTTGGAGGGCTGGCCTAAACTTGCCCATGCTTCCTTTTTGTTCTGCTATGATCTGTAGGACAGTCCCAGGGGAGTCATGGTTGTGTGTGTGTGTGTGTGTGAGTGTGTGTGTGTGTGTGTAGCCTCGGCTCCTCAGAAACTAGGCAGGTTTTCTAGGTATCCCTGAGGAACTCTGGTGGAGGCCCTCAACCTCTTGGGCGGAAGTTAGCATAGGCTGCATCTTCTAAAAGCACCCCCAGGCCGCTGAGCTTGACTGTCTCTTCTCAGGGAAGAACTGATATTCTTCCTTCCCGAACCACTAAATCAATTACTCAACCTGTGGTGCCATTATTATTATTATTATTATTATTATTATTATTACTTTCCTTTCAGGGAATGCTCCTGTTCCCACCCCACTCTCTTGATTTATGTACTTCCCATAAAAAGTGTGACAATTCTTCACCAAATCTCTGCCTAAGCTTTGAAAAAAGTGACAGTAGATGTGGCCACCCTTAATAGAGAATTTGGGGTGCCTGAAGCATGGACAATAGAATTTGAACCCTTGAATACCAGCAAGGATAGAATCTTGCCTGCCTCGTTGTCTTGGCTGCGGAAAACTGATAGCAGAGCCACAGGTAATCTCCCCTGGAAGTTGTTTCACTGCACACACTGCTTGGAAGTCATGAACTGTTCTGACCATGTGAATGCCCCCCAGGGGCAGAGGTCACCCCCACCCGGAACATGGACCTGAGCTGTGCTGCCTCCGAGCCACTGCACCCTGGGGGTGACAGGCCTTCCTAATTGCTCTCGAAAAAGATTCCTCAGTCCACTGAGCTACACCAGGCAACCATACATTGCTCTTTCTCCCTTCCTTCTCCTCTCTCTAAAAATAAATAAATAAAATCTTAAAAAAAAAAAAAAGCGTTCCTGGGATTTAAAATAAAATAAAATAAAATAAAATAAAAATAAAAAAAAAGAAAAAGATTCCTCAGGGACTTCAGATTTGCCCAGAGGCGCCTCCCATGCACCTTTGATTTGTGGAGAAATGGGGAAAACAGAACATAGCTTGCATTTCTCCTGTTTTTCTTTCTTAATTAAGAAATATTCTGAACCACTCATTCAGTCTTTCTCAACCTCCTCTCCCTGCTCCCCCTCTTCCCCCCTCCTTCGCCTTTTCCTCCTCCTCCTCCTTCTTTGGCCCCAAGATGCTCATTGTTATTGCCTATATTCCCAGCAGTACCAACGGCTGTTTTTCCTCAGGACTGGGGTGGGTGGAGGTGGTACACTCCTCCGCCAAGATCACATGTTGACATCTTGGGAGTACGTGTACACAGAGTTTCAACCCCCCCAGGTGATATCTACTTACACTCCCCCCAGCTCTTCATTACTTTTATATTTTAGGCTCCGCATTGACATTCTCTATATTATTCTAATAAGTAACATTTAAGTAATGGACATTTTACAAAAGTATTTACTAACCCTCATTCCAGATTGGAGAGGGGACTAGTTCTCTTATCCCCCTCGCCTTTGGTACTTTTGTTCACAGAACATAGGTTAATGGTGTTTTATTTTATAAAGGAATAAAACTTCCTGTATTTTAAAAAGTACTATATAAATTAAAAATATAGCAGCAATGTATAACAAAACTGCCAGTGTGTGATGTGGCTACAGCTGTACACATTTATGCCTTAGTGAGCTTTTAAACTGTAGCTTCTAGAGCAACCCAGTGACATTTTCAGAAAATTGAAGTGGTGACTGTGTTCATTAATTGTATCACAAGCAAGATTTTTTCTTTAGAGAAAGCAAGCTGTTGTACAGAAAGATAAATTATATTTGTTTCTGCTTAGAGGGCTCCCACTCTAAATTAAACCTGACTCTAGGCCTAAGGAGGATTGCATCACTTGGGCGAAACCAAACAGGTAAACCCTGCCAACTCTCATGATCCATCTTTTTGGTTTATTTTTTTTTTCCTTTGTCATTTGTTCTGGGAACAATGGAACAGTACTTCTCGGAGATTTACTCCTTGCATGTGCAGATTATGACTGGATCTTAAGATCAAGGCCCTCAATTCATCCCATTCCTGGGAAGCCAAGGGTCCTCAGGCCTCACCTGGGGTGGTGGCTGACCCGGCGATGTGTGGGCAGCCCAGTCCTGAGGCCTGGGCCAACTCACTTTCCATTTCTGAACTTCTGATGTAGTAATTCACCATCAAGAGAGTTAGATTAAGAGGTAGAGAATTTAATTTAAAAAATCATATTTTTAAAAACAAAAATCCTTTCTAGAGCTGTCAGTCAAGAGCTCTAACTCATAGTTTTGTCCCTTCCGAGGTCATCAGCATAAAACTAGCGGATAACATCTCTCCATTCCCAGAGAAAATCCAATGGTCTTGTCCCCGACTTCACCCCATGCAAACACTGCCTGGATGCAGGTGCCAAGTCTGCAACTCAGCACTGGACATTGCCCTGTGGTTTTCCCAGCATCCCTTCTCATTTCTGCATGATCTTCCCTCCGTGTGCCTCCATGTGTCTGGGGACCAATTACAGATGGAGGAGGCCTTAGATGCCATGTAGCGTGGCTCCACCTGTGCGGGTGAGAGGAACGAAGTCCATGGGGGAGTGACCAGATGTCAAGGCCACACAGACATTGGGGCAGACTTGGAGTAAGCTGCCAAACCACCTAGTCATTTGCCTGCTGAGCTTGCCTCCCTCCCTCTTGTGATTATGTCATCGTTTGGATTATGCAAATTTGTGGTCAAGCTCCCTCCTCCTCCCTGAAGTCTGTAAATTGGGCCTTGGGGAGTTGTAGGTACCCTACTGCCAGGCCTCTTTCAGCCGCAGCGCAGGCAGTGGGACCCTGCAACCCAGAATGAATTTGTCCCTCCAGCAACTGCCTCAATGTGGCCTGGGACCAGGCACCAAATATGAATTTCAACAATTCTGTGACTCTATGAATCTACAATATTATTACTGTGCTTTTCACAGCAGGTTAGATTACATTCTATCTCACTAACTGGTCTCAGATCTCCCCGAGCAAAAGCGCCATTTCACTTCTTTCTTGGTCCCTATGCATTAGCAGCTCAACAGTGCTGTGACAAATGAACAAGTGCAATTCATTTTGGAAGGCCTGCTCTGAGTCTTGGATGAGCTATGTAAAGCTGTGTGAACTTCAGTTTCCTGACCTGGACAAAGCTAACCCTAGCCTGGAATGGCACACAGGTCAAGCAGTTAGTGCCTGGCACATGGTAAATGATGGCCCCAGCTCATCCGGGGCATAGAAGCTGCAGGCTCTGCATCTCTCCATCGCTACTCCTCCTTGGCTCCCTAGGGTGGCACAGTTGCCATGGCCCACGATGGGGAGAATGCCTGGAAGGGCAGTAGGTAAAGAGGGCCACTGAGTTGTCATAGCCTCCTGGAGGCCTCTGGAAGTGAGGGTGAGTTTGGTCTGGGCTGAGCCTCCCACCCCCTGCTTGCTTTATTTAGCTGGTCTTAACACCCAGCCCTGCCTCCCAAGCTCAGCTCAGGGCCCCAGAAGTCTCCCTGGAGACCACTCTCCTGCTCAGCCCTGGCTTTTGCCCCCCCTCCCCCGCCTGCCATGGTAACAGGCTCCAAGGTGACAAAGGCAGCGGCTGGGTCCTGCCTCCTCCTGGTCCCAGTGACGAGTATTTCCAGACCACAGAGACTGAACCGCTCTGCACCTTACCTGGGCTGCTTCTGCATTCTCGCTCAGGTGGAACTCCAACTTCCACCCCTGCCAGCAGGGCCATGTCTACCAGTCTGACCACTTGTGAGTGGAAGAAAGTCTTCTATGAGAAGATGGAGGTGGCAAAGCCGGCTGACAGCTGGGAACTTATCATAGACCCCAACCTCAAGCCCAGTGAGCTGGCCCCTGGCTGGAAGCAGTACCTGGAGCAGCATGCCTCAGGCAGGTGAGAGGCCCAGAAAGCAGGCCCTGCAGACAGCCCCTGAACACAGCTCTGGGCACCTTCTAAGCAGAGGCAGAGAGATGTGGGAGCCTCCTCTGGCTGTCAGGTCAGGGCAGGGGGCAGAGAAGAGACTGTGAGGTAGGTCAAAGAGGCCTTGGTTCTAATCCCAGCTGCACCACTGACTCCTGGGGTGACCCTGGCAAGTTGTATTCTTCTCTTTATTTTCCACAGTAATTGAAGAGCTGTGATATCTTCATTGCCCCTGCAATCTCTGACATTTTAAGTGCTTTCTTATTTTCATCATCTCTTAAAGAGTGGTGGGAACTGAGGGGAGGAGGCTACAAGGTCTACTAGGGAAAGCCTTAGCTGAGGGATGGGAGCCGGGGCTCTGGTCCTAGGTCTGTTCGGTCAGCTCCATTCAGTCTGATTTGAATATAAAACATGTATTGCCCACCTGGCTCTACAATGAGCTAACTCAGCACACTTGGGCAAGCCACTTTCCCTTTCTGGGTCTCAGTTTTCACATTTGCAAAATCAGGGGGTCAGCCTTAGATGATCAATCAAGTCCCTTCCAGCTCTATTATCTAGGAATCTGTGACCAAAAGACTTAGCTTTCGGTAGGACTTCCCTTAGGTCTATAGGGCCCAGCTTTGCATACCTTTTAGGAACCGTGTGTCTGCCATTAGTTCCAGGGGTCCTCAGGGAAAGGAGACTCATCCATCTGAAGACCACATACCTTTCCCTCTTCTACACCGTAGTGTGAGATTGGGACCACAGAACTCCCTGTCCAAGCTGCCTCACACTCGTCTCCAGGGCCTCTCCCCTGGGTCCATCGATTCCAGGACAGACAGTGCCGTTAGGTCCCTGGGAGGCCAACAGGTGGCTGTGTTCTGGGGGTGTAGGCACATAGGCTGGGTGTTCAGACATGTTTTGTATGTGAAGCCCCTCAGGTGCCCCACAATGTGGATGGTGAGAATGGGAGACAGACTGTGGATAGGGAGTTTACATTTGTATTCTTGCTCCAGGACCTTTAACTATCAGAGTGAACCTGTCTTTGGGACAAAAGACAGAGAGGCAGAGGTTGGCTGGTTCAATTCAATTCAAATCAATTCAAGAGACATGTATTGGACACCTGTTGTGCCCTGGGTCCTGGCTGCATCTGACTAGCTGTGTGCAGAGAGCTCTTGTTCTCTCGGTGCTTCTGTTTCATCTCAGTAAAACGAAAGCCTGATGATCCTTAAGGCCCCATACAGTTAGGTCCGATATTTTGGGGATTAAGATCTGAGGTTTGGCTCGGGGGTGGGAAACAACTCTGAATTCATTTGATGTAAGGAGATGTGGAAGGAGGAGGCTGAAAACATGAAGCCTCTGAGCTGGCTGGCGGAAGGAGTGCAAAGGGCCGGAAACTTGGGCACGATGGCCCAGGAGTTTAGAGGCTGAGCTCCCTTGCCTCAGGGATCAGCTGGTCCTACTTCTGGCTGGTGACCTGTGCCTCAGGCAGGGCTTCAGGACTGCTGCTCCACTGCTGCTCTGTCCTTATTCTGTGCAGAGGCTCGCTCTGCCTCTAAGTCTTGGGACTGGAGTCCTGGTTCCCTGCAGCTCTGGCCAGCATGGAGGTAAGGGCCCTTCTGGTTCCAGACCAATCAGGCTGCTCTCCCTGTTTGGGCTGCGTTAGGTACTGTTCTGTGCTTACGTGGGATGTGGGCTGCAGGGCTCAGGGGCAGGCTTGGCATCATCTCCACTCCACAGTCTGGGCTGTGTAGTGCTTCACGGTATCTGTTGGTCCTTTAGGACCATCATAGGGGAGCCCCAGAGTGGGTAAGCAGTGAGAGCAGACTCAGCCCAATAGACCCTTGACTGCCTGTGAAGCTTCTGTAACAGGGGCCTGTGAGAGGTTCATCTCAGGGACAGAAGGAAATTTCCTGGAGGTAACAAGCGCTGCATCATTGAAGATGTGAGAGCATTGGGTGGGGCTGGTGGAGTGGAGCTCGGCTAGATGAGCCCCAGGCCACTTCCCTCCACGTTTCCAGAGGCTGGGACTCTAGGGACTCCAGGTTAGAAAACATGGTAAGTGTTGGTGCGTGCATGTATGTGGAAGGGGTGCAGAGCAGGATCCACTTTTCCAGTTTCCACTGTGGGTGGAGTGGGGTATAGGGACAATAGGACAAAGGACAGAGCGTGTTCTTTGTGAAGGAGCAGGGACCAAACTCTGTAATCCTCCTGCCTGCCTCTCACCCATCCACCTGTCCAACCGGTGGATTCTCGGTGGTCTGTGCTTGGCACAGTCAGAGGGATCTCCTCTTCCCCCTAGAGCAGGCATATGCTAGAGTAAGACATGCTGGTCATCCCCCTTAGAGATGGGGGATGTCCAATAAGGAGAGTCACGAGAGGCCTGACCCTCCTTATTGGACACCATCACCCTGCATTTCACAGGTGAGAAGTAAGGCCCAGATTAGGGGAGCAAACACCCTGCAACATTCAGTGCCTGGCCTGAGCGCATTAGGCTCAGAGAGCTGGGGCCACCAGAGGGCGAGCAGATGGCAGGCTGGAGAACACAGCTGGAAGCCAGATGGCTCCTGTGCCAGGCTCCTGAGGATGCTGCACTGCTCTAGGCCCCCAGGAGCCAACCTGGGGAGGTGGAGCTGGCAGGCTCAAGTGCTAAGGAAGCCAGTGGGCAGTAAACACTCTGCTTCTACCTACAAGCCCAAGCACACAGGCACACAGGGCCCTTTCTTTTTGGACTCCTCCAGGGCAAGCTGCTGCTAAGAGGGAGGCCCATCTTCTCTATCCCTCTCCCCCATCCCCGCAGGTTCCACTGTTCCTGGTGCTGGCACACCTGGCAGTCGTCCCACGTGGTCATCCTCTTCCACATGCACCTGGACCGCGCACAGCGAATGGGTTCGGTGCGCATGCGCGTGTTCAAGCAGCTGTGCTACCAATGTGGAACCGCGCGGCTGGACGAGTCTAGCATGCTGGAGGAGAACATCGAGGGCCTGGTGGACAACCTCATCACCAGCCTGCGCGAGAAGTGCTACGACGAGGATGCTGGCCAGTACCGCATCCACGTGGCCAGCCGCCCGGACAGCGGGCCACACCGCAGTGAGTTCTGTGAGGCCTGCCAGGAGGGCATCGTGCACTGGAAGCCGAGTCAGAAGCTACTGGAAGAGGAGGCGACCTACACCTTCTGTGATGCCTCCAAGACAAAGGCCCAGGAGGGCTCGGGCTACAACTTCTTCTCTCTCCGCTGGTGCCTCTTCTGGGCCTCCCTCTGTCTATTCATTGTCTACCTGCATTTCTCCTTCCGTAGCTCTGCCTTCCTTTAGTGGAGCTGGTTGGGGGTGGGAGGACGGCACCTGCGGGTGAGAGTGGGGAAGACCCGGTTCTGGTCCTGATTCTGCTACAGGTTCAGTACATGACGCTGGACAACTCAGTTACCTCTGCGGACCTCAGTTTATTACTCTGCAGAGTGAGAGGTTTGCTCTCCTCTAGGAGATGCTTAATGGTTCTTTCACTAAAATCTACAGTGATGAGCCCTGATTGGAGTGGCTCAGTGGGTTGGGTGTTGTCTAGCAAAGTGAAAGGTCGCTGTTGGATTCTGCTCAGGGCACATGCCTGGGTCTGCTCTGTTCCCAGTCCGGGCACAAGCGAGAGGCAACCTGTCGGTGTTTCTCTCTCACGTGAATGTTTCTCTCCTTTTCTCCCTCCCTTCCTCTCTCTCTAAAAATAAATAAATAAAATCTTTAAAAAGAATCAAATATAATTTCAGCGATGGGGGAGGAGAGAAAGTTCTGAACCCACAGAGAGGGAGCTTCTCTCTCCGCCTCCATCTCTACCCTGCCTCTTGCTTCATTTCCATATCCACACCCCAGTAGGGCCTCATTCGGTTCGGTCTCACCCCTGCCTTGTTCTCAAGCTCATCTTCAGCTGCTTCTGACCATCCTGCCCTGGTTCCCCTTGGAGAGGTTAGTGGGCCTGCCCAATGCATCTTCAGTCAATATTCAATGTGTCTTCACGCAGCCTAGGGATCTTCCAGGTGACAGTGTAGCTGTGTCTTTAAAAAAAAAACAAAACCCAAAAACTTTATTTTATTGTTTACACTATTACAGATGTCCTCATTTCTCTCCCCGTGGCTTCCTCCACACAGCCCCGCCTCTCCCCTCCCTCAGGCCATCACCACCCTGTTGTCTGTGTCTCTGGGTCATGCATATATGTTCTTTGGCTCATCCCTTCCCCTTCTTTCATCAGGAGAGGCGATGGTCAAAAGGAAGCCTGAGCAATAAAGACAGCACCTGTCTCCCAGCACCTTCCCCTTTGCCCCTGGGGAAGCTGAAAAGGCTCAATTTTCTACTCCAGCACTAGAGTCCACTTGGTTGGAATTATTTAGAGCCGCAGCATCCAATATGTTAGTCATTAGCCATAGGTGACTATTTAAATTAATTAAAATGAAATAAAATTTAAAATTTAGTTCCTCAGTTGCAGCAGCCACACATAGCAAGTGCTTAGTAGCTACATGTGGCCAGCGGTTACCATATTGTACTGTGCGGATATCGAACATACATAAATTTCTATTGGACAGCACTGGTTCAGAACTCGAAATTCCCACTTAAATGTATGTGGACTCATAAAATGAAAGGTAGGTTCAGATTTAAAGGTGCACACACAGCCTTTGGGGGCAGGGACAGTCATGGTAGTGTGCAGTAGATATACAAATGCCTGTGTAATGACTGGACTTCTGGCTGTCAGTTGATTGGGATCTGTGGGTCTCAGTGTTGCCTAAATTTATCTCCTGGGAAGAAAGACCTGCTGAAATTTACTGCAAGGTGATGGCTCTGTGTGTGTGTGTGTGTGTGTGTGTGTGTGTGTGTGTGTGTGTGTGTGTGTGTGTGTGTCTTGGCTTGGGGCTTGGAGAATATGGTCCTGTGTTCTGCAGAAATTAGAAGCTGTGGCACCGCTACTTACACAGGATATAGTACCATATGTAACACTGCCATCCTTATGAAAATGCCTTGGAGCAGATTCTGTCGTTGTTCCATTTCCTGGGGATGGTGATGGAAGGGGCAGATGAGGCAGATCTGTGCATGTGGAACTTCCCAGGACAGTGGGGCTTTGTGTCTCCATTCGGGGGGGGGCGATGCTGGGGGGAAGCATGAGTAGTGAAGACAGCGCCTGTCTCCCAACCCCTTTTCCTTTGTCCAGTTCACGGGACCACCCTGTTAGGGGGGAGTGCGTTTGCTGTACCCATCCCCTCAGGCATAGCTGCGACTTGGACAATTTGACTCATGGTCTGGTGTCAGATGACCCTGTGTTAATTACTGTCTGGAATAGGAAACAGAATCTCTCTTATTCACACCCCAACTTGTTCTCTGACATTCACACCTCTTTATAGCCCACCTTTAAAGCCTCAGCCCTAAGAGGGATCTGGGAACTGAAGATGAGCTTCAAGGCTGGTGTGTCTGTCTAGATGTGTTCACAAACATGGAGTGCTTTGGGCACTCTGTCATACCTGCCCACTGGATGTGCAGTCTGGCTTTCTTCTTCTCCAGCTGTGGCAGGGGGTTTCTGGTGGCTTGGCCAGATTCCTGTGTGAACCTGCAGAGAGCTAGGCAATCAGGAAGACTCTCCCTGTATGGCATCAAGCATCAGAGTGTTTGTGAATGAGCAGGCATGTGAGGTATGTTCACCTCTGGCAGCTACCAGGGATGCTCAGCTGGTCCTGTACAGTGTATGTGCCCTGTGGGGCATTGCTCAACTGCAGACACATGGTAGCTTCTAGAAAAACAAACATCAGGAGCTTGAGAATCAAATGATCTACAAAGGACTGCCTGCCACCTTCTTTGGTCCACCCTGAGAGTCTCAAAGGGACAGGATTGAGATGAAAGGACATGAACAACATGGCATACTGAAATTGTGGTGTGTGGGGCTAGGGTTATACTGCCAAGTTGTGTCAAAGTCGGGGCAGGCCTCAGGGTCAGAAAAGTGGAGGCCTCTGAGGTAGGGCCTGGCAGTTGAGGGACAAAGAGCCCCTGAAAATGGAAGTGATGGTGAGTAGGTGAAATGAGATGAGGTCCAAGGAAAGTTCCAGAAAATAAGCATGTTCTTCTCTTTTTATGAGCTCATCTTCTTATTACTGTATCTTTCATATTTAACTAAAATGACCCTCTTCTGTCTCCACATCCCCTCTAACTATCGCCATGTATTTTATTTCGTCCTTCAAAGCCAGGTTTCTTAAAAGAATAGAGTAGATTTATCTCTACCTCTTATTTTCTCCTTAATTCCTGGAAGTCTCACTCCCATGTCGCTAAAACTCACCCCATACCTCATTGCCCAACCGTCGGCCACTTTTCTGTCCGTATCTCACTCAGTCTTGCATTTTGCACTCTCTCCTTGAAGATTCCGTGATCACCTCAGCTCCTCATTCCCCCGCTTCCGTTTTCTCTCCACTGTGATGTTCTTTCTCTTGCCTGTCCTTTGTACACTGCTGTTTCCAGGGAGTCTCTTACTCTGCTAGTTTTCCATCAGTAGTAACGTGTACGCACTCGTGACTTACATCCTCGCTGCATATGAATCTGGTCGTGATAGCTCCTGTGAGCATCTCTGCAGCGCTCCAGGCCCCAGACCAATTGGCCTGCCCCTAGGAGCACCCTCAGCAAGACCAAAGCTGATCTCATCATCTTTCCATCCAAACTTGCTCCTTCGACTTCTCAGAAATCTGGGAGTTATTTTGTGATTTTCTCTCACAACCCTGTCGCACCTTACCTGAACTAGTCACCATACTCTCTTATTTGTCCTTCCCAAGTACTGGGGCCAGTCTCCTTTCCGTCGCTGTCCCTTTCCCCTGTGGCCTCCTTAATAATCGTCGTGTCTGTATGTTCCTCCCTTACAGCCCACCCTCCACTCTACCGCTACCCAGAAGTGATTTTTTGATCATCAGATATCACCAACTTACTCTGCTCCTTCAACTCTCCCAGAGCTCTTTCTTGCTAATGGTAAAACTTAGTTTCATTAGCCAGGCACATCTCATTTCCTAGATAATACTAATAACACAGGAGATTTATTGAGAAGGCACTCAGTAAACATTTGCAATTACAATAATTTCCGGTGTGTGAAGTGCTGTGCTAAACACTGTGTGCATTGCCTCATTTAATTTTGAAAACCATCTTTTGAGGCAGGTACTGCTATCTCTATTTAATGGCTGAGGCTTAGAGAGGTTTAGGAACTGGCTCATGGCGACCCAGGTATTATGGCGCAGGGCTGAGGTGGAAGTTCAAGGTCTCTCTGATTCCAGAATTAAGTGCTCAATCACTTGGTGATCCTGTCACTCGGGTTAAGCCAGTGCTCATCTGACTCTGATGCTGACTCTCCTGGAACATGTTTCTCATCTGTCTTTCAAGAGCTTTACCTTCAGTGTCAGCCTCAGCATTGGCTGGCATGTGAAGCCTTCTCTCACAGCCCCAGGCGGCATCGGGGTCGCACCACCCAGAGGCTATCTGTGCTGCTGCACTTATTGCATGGTACCATCATGCTTGTTGACATACGTGTCTGCCCACCGTTGTCAGTTGGTTTTCATCGTCCGTCCCTGGGACCTGGCACAAAGGAACCGCTTAATCAGAGTGGTGGGCGGACCAAATTCTTTTCTCGGGTGCAATATTCTCCACCACACCTTTTCCCCAGCAAGAATCATCCTGTGTATATTTCATGGACGGTGATACTCCCAAGCTGGAAGTGCAGAAAATGCTGACTTTGTGCCAGTCAGTAGGTATAATTTCCCCTTCATTGCAACCCGTGAAATAGGCACTACAATTATCCACACTTACAGCGGGGTAACTGAGCCACAGTGAGGTGTCCAGTTTGGTGAGGTGTGTGAGCTTGTTGGTTTTCATCTGGTAGGGAAGCCCAGCCTGCCAATAAATAAATAAATAAATAAATAAATAAATAAATAAATAAATAAGCCTCTTTGGCAAAAACGAACAAATAAAACCTCATAGACATGGACAACAGAATGGTGCTTACCAGAAGGAAAGCAGGGTGAGAGGGAGGTTGAACTTGGTAAAGGGGGTCTAATATGTGGTGTCGAAAGGACACTTGACTTCGGGTGGTGAGCACACAATGCAATATACAGATGATATATTACAGAACTATACACTTGAAACTTATATAATCTTATTAACCAATGTCATTCTAATAAATTAAAAAAATAAAATTAAAAACTAAGCCTGTTTGGGCTCAGTACATTATATATATTGAGACTCCAGTCAGATCTCAGACAAGGACCACAGTACTTTGTCCAAAGATCAGAGTCACCCACTGACATCCAGGTGACAGCTGGACTTCATGCCAGTACCTGAAGACAGAGAGGGGAGTGGACTTCTAGTAAGCTGGAAATAGAGATGCCTGAAAATGTGCAGACACTTCTGCCTGCGTGGCTGACAGAGGTTTGGAAGTGAACTCTCTCAGGTACCTGGGTAGAAATGAACCGTGTGCTCACAGGCTTCGTCGCTATCATATTTGTCCTCCACCCCTCATGAGGCCTGTATGACCTGTCAAGAGAGGCCTCTTACTATTAGTTTTGTTTCTGCATATATCCTGTAACCATACCTGTGTGGTAGCTGCTACAAGAAGGCGGTGCTCTATAACCCCTGTGTGCCCCTTTGTGCCGATTCGACGCTGTTGAGAAGGCAAATGTGGCTGCACTGATTGTTGGTCAGCAGTTGTTTGCAGAGTGCCTGAGGAAGAGGAAAGTAAGGCATGCAAGGGATGCTGTACCGAGCCTCCTGAGATCTGGGTACCAGTTCCAGGATACAGTGGAATGAGTCAGTATAAACCCATTACCACCCCTAAAAAATGGCATGGAGCATATTCTACAGTTACACAGCTATATTCCTTCCATTTCCATTCATAAATCAACATACATCTACTCTGGTCTATTTTATTCCTGTCCTGAACTTAGCAGTACAGAGACAATCGGATTTGGAGGGCTTGCAACGTGTCCTCATCCTTCCTCAGGGCTGAAGGGTTAGCAATGGCCTTTCAGGAGTGGAGTCCTGCAGGGCTGAGTTTTATAGAAGTGATCAGGAGGTCAGACTGGGGCTGACAGGTAGCTGAGCACAGGCCCGGCTGAGTGAAGAAAAAGGAAGATGTTTCATGTGTAGGAAACATAAGCAGATAAGTGCCAGAGAGGACAGAGGAATAGAACACAAAGGGCCAGAGGAACCCGGGAATGTAACAGGGTGCAGCCAAGGGGGGTTGCCCAAATAGGGATTTGTAATGGGGTCAAGAACTCAGTGTCCAAGAAATATTAGAAAAAATTATATATATATATAGGTTGTCCTCACCCCTGCAAGTCTGAGCTGGGGGATGGGACGCATGGAGCGGGGCCACTGAGAGCTGTTTCGAATGGCAACAGTTTTGCAGATAACCTCTAGAATGGTCATTTAACATATCTATAACCTTTAACTGGTTTCATGAATATGTTAAACAACTGTGGCCATGTTTTGAACCAGGGAGATGGGAGTGACTTCAACCCATGATGTAACTGGGAGGCACACCTGCCCAGACTTACTATGGCAACCTAGTAAAGCTGGAAAAACAGAAATGCTGGCAGCTGTGGCCAATTGTGGAAGGAGTTGGAAATGGTGAGGCAGAGGAAGACTGGCTCTGGGATTTAAACCCGGGAGTGGCAGCCATGCGGGGTCTTTTAGGGACCATGCGGCTTGGGCAGAGAAGGACCATGGACTTCTACTTCTTTTTCTGAGATACGGTACCCCAGACTGGGCAGAGGGGGAAGGAAAGACTGTGCATTTGTGGCTATTCTAAAGGAAGGAAGGAAGGAAGGAATTTGGGATCTCAATGAAGACATTAAGTCATTACTCTTAAGTTTGTATAACTCTTTGAATAAATAATCCCTTTCCTTTTCACCAATCTCTGGCATAGAGAGATGTCTTTCCTTGGCAGTGGGCAAGGCGAACCTAGTACAGGGTGGGGGACCCATGGAGCACAAGGGTGGGTCCATTCGCTAATAGTATATCATTCACCACCCCCCTCCCGGGCCTGTTCTGCAACAGGAGCACTGGCTAGGAATAGGGCAGAAAACCAGGTAGGCTGGAGGTGGGTGCAGACAACTGTTCTTGGCTCAAGTCAGGAGTGAGGGGGAAGCATAATAAATATTTTATTGTCATTTTTAGAACTTGTCTTTAAAAGAAAAAAAAAACAGTAGTGCTGAACAGAAATCCTACCCTCGTGCCGTCTATGAACATTGGGATGACTATACATGGTATATGAGGCACTATGCCCATATGAAGAGAAGCATGCCGTTTCCCCTCTTCATTCTGGTCTTTCTCCATCCATCTTTCTTTCTCATTCAAGTAGCTAAGAGTATTCTTAGTTCTCCCTTTAGGTAGAGAAATGAGTGAGCTCTTCGAGTGCTCTATGGGCAATGAAAATTTGGGCTGCAAGTAAAAAAACCAATACCTTGAGTCAAACAACATAGAAAGCTTTGTTTATTCAATGCTGGAAATAAGGTCAATCAGCTAATTTATTGAGCAGTGAAAGCGGACAATTTCTTTCTGGGTCCCAGTTGTTCACACATGTTGAGTCTAATTGAGAACAGTTATAGTATAGAGGATTTTCACTTTTGCGTACTTGTTCCTTGTTGTTTGGTTCTGCAATAAGAATGAATGACCTTATTGAAGATGTACACATACATACATCAATATCTGTTGTAGATAGCAAATTCATCAAACGAGAATACATGTTCCTAGCAAGATAAAATATATAAAATGTTTTATTATGTACGTACGTGTGTGTGCATTCATACACAAAAATGTTTATAAGAAAGGTGAGAAAGTGAAAAGCAGCCCATAGCACCTGGGAGCTGGCCTGACACTGCCAGGCCATGATGGTCATTGTTGAACACAAGCAATTACACAGGACATTAACCTCAGAAAGACCACTCTGGGCTGGGTCAAGACAAGCGTAAGACCGCTCCATAATGGTGTCTGAACACAGACAGAAGCATGAACATGGTCCAAACCACAGAAATGACTCCACCCCTCCCCCTCCTGGCCACTAGTAGTGGCTGCTACTTCTTTACCCATAATAGCTTTTGCCTTGTTCTTGTCTTCTTACCTTCTAGGTAAGAATTATTGATACCCACATGGAATTAGCTCTACTTTCTGATATCATCCAATCCAGAGCAAAGCCTACCTAACAAGAACCTCTGCCCACCTGATACTGATACATGCTGCAAGGCTACGGTGTGTTCTTTCTAACATCCTCTTCCTGGGGTACTTCATGCTGCCAGAGAGCACCCTCACCCACTGCAAGGGTCCAAAACCCCAGCGTGGTTCAGTGATACAGGCGTTCCTGGTGACCTTTGGATGAAGGGCACGGACAGACGATACATCTCTTCTTCAGTGTCCGTGGGGGTACTCAGAAGTATCAGTGAACTTTAAAACAAAAATATGCAGAAAGATTTTTTCTGACTGAGATACTTAACTGTGAAAATCAAATCATCAACCAAAATAAAACAAAATTCAAGTGTTTGGAAATCTTAAAAGAGTGTTCCTATATCTTAGGATAAAATAAAAATATATATATTTGCAGTTTATTTAGAAATTAAGGAGGCAAATAGTACATACAAAATTATTTTTGTTTCAATGTTTATTAATCTTATAAAAATTATTTTACAGTATTGTTAGATTTTTAAAAAATCATTTTTTCAGTTATGCAACAAATGTTTATTTGATTATTGATTATCTTTGTATTTTTAGAAAATATGTTTTTACCTATATTCTTTTATCTATTTCATGAAAGTTACATAAGCTATTAATTCTTTTGGTAAATGAGGAGGAATTTCACATGCCCACGTCCTTGCCAACCTGGATTTCCAGGTTTTTAGAATAGTCTAGTATTTCATAATTAAATTAATAAAATATTTTATAACTTATACATTCTCTTTCAAGAATTAGTTTTAAAAAAGAATTGGTTTAGACATATGCATTTTTCATAACAATTCATTATAATTAACAACAATAATTATTATTATTATTTCATAATAATTATTTAGGAATCAACTCTTAGGTTTCGCAGGTTTATTTCTCCTCCCTGTGTTATACCAGCCCGCTCCACTTTGGATTTTTAATGTTGATTTCTTTTCTTTCTTGCACGTGAGGTGCTCCTGTGAGTCCTGTTTGCAGAGAGGGCACTTGGCAGGCCTGCTGGTCTCACGAGGCTTCCGTGGTTTGTTACACGGCCCCCACCCCGGGTAACCTGGCTGAGGGCCGCATTCTCCAGTCACAGTCTTTGACTTGCTGTTCCTCTCCAAATCTGGCAGGCATGATTTTAATGTTTTCTGGAATTTATTGAGGCAGAGAAAATTATGTTATCAACCTAATGTATCTTTTCTATTACATCGTCTGAGCTAATGTAGAAGAATTTATTGCTGCAGTTGCCTCACAAATCTTGGAAGGCATTCAAACTAGAGTTGGGAAGGTTTAGCTTGTTTCTTTGTTTTATTGTTTCTTGTAGTAATTTCATCCGTAGGGGAGAGGGAGGCATTTACTCTGATTGTTTAGATTGTGTTCATGTGCTTGAAGTGTGATTTTTCATCTGCTTAATGACTGTTTCCTGCTGATGTTTATAGCAGGGGAACTGGGGAGTATTCTATTAGAGATTGTGTCGTGTCTCTTCAAATTATGTGGTCTCAGACAAAGGAAGGAAGAAAAGGCCTTATTTTACTAAGGTTTTATTTACTGGAAAGGAGGTCTTGTCCCCGAGGGGGTGGTGGGGAGTGAGCCTCACTCTGATGCGGTCACCCTGCGTGGTCCTAGGAGCATGGCGAAACATTCCTTTTTCACGTTTTGTCGTAGATCAGGTTGTCCGAGTTTCTCCCACTGACTGGCTTGAGTACCTTATTAGGAGTTGACTTTAGGAGGCAGCAACCCCTTCCTTCAAATTTCATGCAAACTTAATCTGGCAATTAGCGCGGCGACCAGATGCTCCCTGTCTGGGGACCGGGGGCAGCTCCCAAGGCGCGATGGGGATCTGCCCCCATGGACTGTCCTTTCACTGGTCCTCACCTCCAGAACCTTCTCTCTGAGCTTGAGAATGTTCATGCTCTTCTGCTAGGGTCGCAGAGGCGGTCTTTCCCGCTTACTGTCCAGGTCAGCTCTCTGTTCGCTTCTGGAGGTCCACAGGTTGGTCCACACTCCCTCTCGCCACAACTGCCACTACTTAGTGCATACGTTTCTTAGTGTTTCAGGAATGCAGCACCTGTGGTTTCCAGTAAATGCAGATTTCTCCCTACTTTGCATCTAATAATGCCCATGGGGGGATTTGGAGAAACTGGAAAGATCGTGAAGTAGGTGCATGGACTGAGTTTACCACCTTAAACCTAAAGTTACTACTTCTCATTTGTCTTTAAAAAAATCTACCCCTGTAAACTAATTTGAATCTCCAGTGGAACAAGGCAATTATAAATAAATAACTGATATAGATTCAGATGCCTACTAGGTAATCTTTAAGTAATTATTCTTCTAAAACTGAGAACACTGCACGTACACATCTCTGTTCTCTGAGAAGTTCCTGTCCTGGCAGCGGCAGACTGCTGGGTGTCTGCAAACACTGTTGTTCTCTTTCCCACAGTGACCGCGCTTTAGTTGGGCACATGGCCTGGAGAATAAAGATTGCTTATCTCAGGCTCCTTTGCTGTTAGATACGGCTACAGAACTAAGTTCTGGCCAAAAACTGTACTACGTAGAAGTTCTATGTGAAAAGTTTTGGGGAAACTTCCTAAAAAGATAGTATTTAGGTTATGTACTGCTGTTTAACAAAAACTTAGTGGCATAAAACAGCAGCAATCATTTTACCATCCCTCATGGTTCCTGTGGGTTAGAAATGTGGGAAAGACTCAGCTGAGTGCTTCTGGTCCTGGGTCTCTCAGGCAGTTGCCGTCGGGCAGTGACGGGAGCTGGAGCATCTAGGGTTGGCTGGGTCGCTCCCTTGTTTCCTATGGCGCCGAGACTTCTCCATGCAGGCTACTGGGCATCCTCACAGAATGGCCACCTCAGGGCAGTCAGGCTGCCCTGGCGGCTGAAGGCTTCCAGAATGAGTATCCCAGAGAAGAAAGCAAAAGTTAAAATATCTTTTATGATTTAGTTTGACCATCAGAGTTTCAAAAATAGGAGGCAAAGACCTTCACCTTGTAATAAGAGGTAGGTTAAAGGCACTTTGTAAGACCATGTGGAACGGGAGGTATTGTTACAGACCTGTGAGGGGAATGCGCCCTCCCACAGATGTGCCCTTTGCTCTCTTCATCTTCCTCCTCCTCCTCCTTTTCTTGCCATCCTGCTGCCTCGATATGGATGCTGTTATCTTTGATCATGAGGTCAAGACCCCAGATGACAGAGGAACAAGATAGAAATGGTCTGGCACCTAATATCAACAAGGAATTTTATGCAAGAGAGAAGTAATCTCTGCTTTTAAAGCACCCTTGCTCTTCTGGGTTTTGGGTTACCTGGAGGCGAGCCTAAGCACAGCCTCCCTGTCCGTCAGTCCGTGCGCCAGAGCTGCGGCCGGCCGCTGAGTACTGCGTGTGACATCGCAGCCACTCCGTGTTTTCGCGGTTCCCGGCCTTCCGGCACAGGTTCTCCAGGCCGGCCATTCCCTGGTCCTCATTCTTCACCCAAAGCTGACGTATTTCCTTCTTTTAAGTCCAACAAAAAAATGTCATCTTTTAAGAAGCTATCTCAGGCACCAAGAGACAGAATTAAGAACATTGTTCAGCACATTCCTACGACCTGTTTCTTGAACCTGTTTCTTAATAAATTCACACTTGCTGGTATGATAGCCATTAGCATATCTTTACATCTCCTGCTGTATTGTAAATTTCTTGAGGGTGAGAAGCATTTTACATTTATTTTTACAGTCCTTCTGCTTGATTGTTTCCAGCACACTTACCTTAAAGTCTTTCAGTGAATTTTGATGTTTTTGTTTTATGGATCCCTACTAATTTAGCTCCATGGTGATAGGAGAGAATTTTGCGTTCATAATTCTGTGTAGTTTTTTCTTAAAGACACCCCTGCCCCACATGAAATTCTATGCACTCTAGGTCCCAACATACCTGGATTCACTTCTTTCTAGAATATAGGATACGGGAAATGGTCCCCAAGGTTTGAGTGACTTTGAGAGAGGGACTTGGGTGTACGCGAACTGCAAAGAAATGGGACAAGAGGAGCAGTTCGAGAGGCTGAGACGTGTGGCCATTTTAGGGAGCGGTTGGCCCAACATTTTCTAAGGGTGAGGCACCAGTGGGGAATAAAGTGAAAAAGTTGGAATCACGTTCCTGAAAACCTCAGAAACCTGTGTAAAGGGTATGGACTTTTTTTTTTTTAAGGCAGTGATTTGCATTCAGAGATTCAAAGGGAGACAATTATGTGATCAGATGTGTATTTAGAAGCTGAATCAGGGCATGCCGCGTAGAGCAATTTGAAGATGCTGGGTTATACAACAAGAGAAAAGGTAAGTTCAGGAGTCATCTGTGTAAATGTGATCATTGAAGACATTGATTGGCATTAGGGTCAATATTCAGTTAATATTTGACCAGCATTTTGTGAAGATTTTTAAAATTTATTTTTAAAGAGAGGGGAAAGGAAGGAGAAAGAGAAGGAGAGAAACATCAGTGTGTGGTTTCCTCTCACATGCCTCCTCCTGGGGACCCGGCCCTCAACCCAGGCATGTGCCCTGACTGGTAATCAAATCGACGACCCTTTGGTTCGCAGGTTGGTGCTCAATCCACTGAGCCACACCAGCCAGGGCCATTTCATTAAGATTTTATATGTACTGGGCAATGTTCTAGGTAAACCAGGATGTTAACTCAGTCTCTGCTGTTGAGAAAAGCCATTTTTCAAGGAACCAGGCATGCAAACAAATTATTGCTGGACAATAAGGTGATTGCTACAATGAAAAAATATCTACAGACAGTCTGGTTTCAAAATTACTTAGATGTATGGATCTGCCTTGTGTGTTGTGGCTTCTGGGATGTATGAAGGGCAGGATGTATGTGGTTTGCATCAGTCTTCTGGAGTGACCAAGAATAAATCTGGGCAGAAATGTCCAGCCTCTTTTTAAGAAGAAATGGGGATTAAGATCTGGAAGACCCAGCTCCAGGCAGGTGTAGAATCTGAGGCCTGGAGGGCACTGGAGCTCATCGCAAGCATCCTTGGATCTGAGAACACACTTTTCTGCTGTACTGTTAGGAGCCCAAAGCTGACAGCTGTTTCCCTGTGACTCCTGCTGTCCAGTGTTGCTGAGCCAATGGTTTATTTTTTTCCCAAGGCAGGGCACTGGCTCATCAACTGATCAGAACAGGTTCTGAGTAGGAAGTGCAGAGCTAGGATCAAAGGAGACAGCAGCGATCCCCCTTCAGCAAATGAAGCAGATGGTGATATAAACAGGTTGAGAGCTGAGTGGATGAGAAATATGCCCGAGGAATAGAGGTTTGGCCTTTGCTACCTGGAGACTATATTTCTCATAATGCTGGAGAAAACCCTGAAACTCGTTATACTTATGTTGTTGGCATTTGGATCAACAACCACCTGCCACTAATTCACTGTGTGGCTTTGGGCAAATCATTTCACTCCCCTGGGCTTTTATCAACACACCCACCCATCACTCCTAGTGCCATGCTAAGCTTGATTTCCAGTTTCATCAACTGATGTACATTGCATGGAAACTGAGAAACTTCCTGGGAAAAAATTGCACTGTGTTCACAGCTGGGGTTTAGTTTGTCAAGTTGTTTGTCAGAAGGAAGTGGGGTGGGGTGGGGTCTTGCTGTAACAGCCAAATTGCTAGAGATTCTATAGCCTCTCAGGAGAATCCACCCTTTGGAAGAAATGTCTGGCAGATGGAACTGACTCGATGAAGGGGCTTGAGGTTTGGAGGAGAGGAGTGGTCCCACGTGTGGAGACGCCTGACCCGAATCCTGCTCCATGTGGTTCCTGCGAGAATAGGAAAAGGAGAGGTTTAGCTAGTCTATTAGTTTTTTATAGCTACTGTAACAAATGATCACAAACCAATGGCATCAAATAACAAATGTGCCGTCTTGCGGTTGTGGAGGGCAGAACTCTGAAATCAGAACGTCAGTCAGGCCACGACTCCTCCAAAACCACCTCTATTCTTCTTCTTCTTCTTCTTTTTTTTTTTTTTTTGGCCTCTTCCCGCCTCTGGTGGCTCCTGCCGTTCCTTGGCCTGTGGCGGCATCACTCCAGCCCCTGCCTGCATCCTCACACGGCCACACGGCCTCTCTCTTCTCTCCTGTTGCTTGTAAGTACACTGATCTTTGGATTTAGGCCCCACCCAGGTAATCCAGGATGACCTCAGCTTGCCATCCTTAATTTAATTATGTTTGCAAAGACCTCTTTCCCCACTCCCAAATAAGGTCACGTTCATTCACAGGTGATAGGGGTTAGAATGTGGATGTATCTTCTGGGAGGCCACCATTCAGCCCGTTACAGTGAGTAAACACTGGTTTTTAATAGCCAGGGGTCTCAGTTGATAAAGAGTAAGGCCCTGGCTGTTAAAACAGCAGTGAGATTCTCTAAAAGAATGGGAGGCTGAGGAAAGAAAGAAGAGGAGAGGTGAGCCTGTGTGGTAGGGCCTGTTACCTGATGCCCCACTAGGGCCGCACAGCAGCCTGCAAATTCCAAAGGTCCAGGAGAGCACAGCACACATGGGCCATGGTCCAGGGCAGTGCATTTCAAAGTGAGGTTTGTGACTCAGTAGGGCTCACAGTTAATTGAGTGGGTCATGGACAGCATGAAAGCGAAAAAGAAACAGAAAAGAATGGAATGTACCAGTTTACTGCCCATAATAAAGGTAGGTATGTTTTGAGAAACATGGGTACAGGTGGGTGGATTGGATTATGATGTAAAATACATTTCTTCTGTAAGTTGCGGTCAAAAGTTTGAAAACCACTGGTGTAAGAGGCCATGGTGTGCACATTAGAGCATCACCGAGACAGCAGTGATCCCGGGAAGTGTCCTTGGTTCTGGGCACACCAGGTGTGAACAGCTACAAGAGGGAGCTCTCAACACACATGGGACACCCTTGGGAGCCTCCTCCCTCTTGGAGAGATCTTGCAAAGGGAGTGAGATTCCACTGTGTGGGTGAAAAATGTGACCAAGTCGGTGACTCTGAGACCAGCCGTAAGTGTGACGTTGAGGGCGAATACAGGCTCACAAGGCTGGAGGGCATTCAGATGACAGGTAAGAGGACTGTTTATATTAGACCTGCGGTTTTGGAATTGTGTTTTCCCTTCAAGACTTTGTTCCTCTGAAGCTTTATGGCAGAATCTGGTTCAATGAAACAGAATGCCTGTAACATGGTCCCTCCCCGGCTTTGTAGTCCCTGAGGCCTGCATGCAGGGGGTTCTGGACCCAGTTTGGGAAGCCTGTCGTGTGACTAACACGGGTTTCAGGGTCATTTGAAATCCCTTCTAGTGCTAATTCTTTGGTTCTGTGGCTCAGATAGAATTCTATATAATTTACCAGATCACTTCTTTTTGAAGGCAACGGTTGAGTTTTTTCATTTTGAATACTCAGCACACCGTTTGGCACGCAGTGTTCAATAATCACGTGTTTGCAGGAAGAGATTCCTTTTTGTGTACTTCTTTGCAACTCCAACATCAAGCCCAGTGTTCTCTGCATAGTGAGTACTCTTAAAGAGTTGGTGGAATACATGAAGAAATGAGTAAAATCCTGCCCTAAAACGTTAGCTGAAGCTGTCTTCTACCGTCTAGCCAGCAGAGGGCAAGAGAATTCAGTTTAACAACAGCTGCGTGTTCTGTGTGCTGAAGCAGTGACACACAGCCACCGCCAGGGGGAGCAGGTCTGGCGGTTTTATGGGATTAGGAAATGCACAGCTAGGGAAGGATGGAGACACCAAACAGGAAGGCCTGCCACATTAATCCCCAAAGCTTTCTCTGTTTGGCAATGCTCTTGCCAGGGAGTGGGGTTTTGTGAGGTACACAGAGGACAGGACAGGATCGTCTTTTAACCAGCTGGCTAGAAGGTATTCAAGAAACCTCACAGCACACTCAGGCCATGGAAAGAATACGCAGAGAACCTCTGATTCTCTTATTTCTGTGTATACTCTTTCCATGACACAAGTGCACTGCGAAGTTTTTTGAACCCCTTCCCTTCTCTGGACTGCAGTTTTCCCGTATGTAAAGGAATTGGTAGGACTAGATAATTCTGTCTTTTTTAAAATTTATTTTTTAAATTAATTAATTTATTTTTATTGTATTTTCCATTCCCATTTAGTCCCTTTATATCCCCACCCCCCACAATCACCACACTGGTGTCCATGTCCATGAGCCCTTTTTCGTTTTTGCTCAACTCCTCCGCCCTCCCCTCTCCTCTTGATCTGTCATTCTGCTATTGATGAGTCTGTCTCTGTTTTGCTTGTTAGTTCAGTGTGCTCCTTAGATTCCACGTATGAGCAAAATCTTATGGTATTAGGACTAGATACTTTTGAAGGCCCTGGTCTGTGGAGGGGTCCCCTTCTGGCCCCAGTCCAGTCTCTACTGTCAGCTCTTAGGGTAACATCAGGACAGTCCATGGAGCAGAGATAAGCCTGTCACGCTCAAGTCAAAGGTGGGATGGGAAGCAAAGGAAAGTTGGGGTTAAGTGAGAAAAGAAGATATGAGCCAGAGAATGAAAGGAAAGATGAGAGAGATGACGAGGATAAGAGCAAGGAGCGGGGAACAGAAGATACAAGCTTATGCATCGAATCTTTGCAGTTGGGGCCCAGGCACTTATGGTTTTAGATGTTTCCCAGGCAATCCTGGTGCAGAGCCAAAGTTAAGAGCCAGAAGTCTAGATTAATACTCACGAGTCTGAGCACAGGGAAAGTGAAGCAGATGGAGGGATACATTCGCTCCACAGGGCATTTCTGCGACTATATAGCCTCTATCGTTCTGTTTCAATGTAGAGGTCTCAGAAGCACCCCGAAAAGGACTTTGTCCTCCGTTCCATGCTGTTCCAGGGCATAGGGCCATTGGTTTCTGGTCCTATTTTTCCAGACCCAGCTGGCCTCTCCTGCCAACTGCACTGGGGAAGCTCATAGAAGACCTCAGATTTCACACCTCATATTTGGCAAACCAGGTCAAACCCTTGCTCAAATTTTTTCATGGGTTTCCTTACTACAGCCTTGAAGGATCTGTCTGCTTCACTGGCCTCGTCTTCTATCTCTCTCTGGTTCACCCGATTTGTTCTGCTTCTCTTGCCTTATTGCCGGTGTTTGGATGAACCAGGTACACTTCCACTTCAGGGTCTTCGCACGGATTGTCCTTCCACCTGGCAAGGAAATATCCTCACTATTTTAGAAGGAAAACAGATAAAGAGAACTGGGAGAGGTTACTGGCCAGCACAGTGGGGCAGAGCACAGCTCAATTCCATTTTGTTGAGGAGCCCCAAGCAGAAGTCATAGATACATAAGTGGGATGCTCATGGAGAGAATAGAGCACCTACAGAGAGAAAGAGAAAATAAGAATTAGGGGCAACGTGTCCTTGACCATGTCTAGTGAGAGAGGAAACATTGGAGTGACAGAAAGGGCTCTGACATCGGCCCAGCTACACACTAACATAACCTGGGCCCTTCATTCCCTCGTCTGGTTGATAGTAACACACAGTCAAATGTGAGACCCTCCAAAGAACTGAGTTAGCCTTGTTATTCACTCCTACTGTGGACCGTGGGCTTATGCCTACTGCAGTGGGTAATGGGCGTGTCCTCCCTCAGCCTTTCAAAAGATATAAAGACTCTTACATTTTCAGCGACTATACTAGCACATTCATGACCACTTCAGTTAGTTCTAGTACATAGGGACAATGACATTGAGCAATGTTTAGGGTTTTTCTTCTTTTTGAAGCTCAGAGAAGGCCTAGGGATTGATAAATATGTGTTCCTAAATATATCAGCTACCTAGAGTGGGGTCAAGTGATACAGTCTTTGGTTACCTAAAGCTTATTATGGTGCTTACATACATGACCTACTTACATATAAAACCTCACATATAAGAAGAGAGCAGTTTACCTCCAGCCCAACCATTAGTTTTTAGCAGCGACTCTGTGCTTCATGATTTATGGTCTCTGAGGGGGAGATACACACGGCTGAGACAAGGTTCTGCCCAGCGACCCTCTCAGGCTGAGACATACGGACATCCACGGCACAGAAATATAAAGTGATCTGTGAGGGTCTCTACTAGGGCCACAAAAGACACAGTTTTGGACACAGGAGAGGCTACACTGACTCCAAAAGCGAGCCTCTCGGAAACATCTTAGAAGAAGCCGTATGCTGTGCCCAGTCAGAGGAGGGTCAGAGGGTTCCAGGCGGAGGGAGCAGCGCACACAGAGTGGACGCAGGAGACTGCAGGGCACGTATAGGGCACGGCGGGAGGATGTGCCTGGGAGGGCTGAGACCCGGGCAATGACATGGAGTAAGACCGACCTGGAAAGACAGAGTCTGAGGAAACGTGACTGCAGGCTGCTGTGTTTGCACTTGAACTGGCTGGCACTGGGGAATCGCTGAAAGCTGTTGATCTAAAGAGTGACATGACAGAGAGCAGATAGGGGACTACTGCAAGAGATCAGGCCAGCCTATGACCACTCAGTTCTTCTCGTGGAAAAACATTACCCTTGTGGGCTTTGTTCATTACCTCCTTCGCTCTTCATTATCCAATGCAGTCATGTCAGGCCAGGCTTTGTGGAAGTTGCTGAAGGCTAATTTGATAGGAAAGCCTGACTCCTCCACCACCAGCCACTGCAGGGATGGGGAGGTGGCCGGGACTCTTTCAGCGGCAACCCAGTCTTGGAGGACTGAACTTTTTCATTATTGTGCTCCATGGTGGCAGACTTGCTATAAAAAGAACAGTCCCTGTAGTATTGTCAGGCTCTTGTCCTTCAGCAAGAAGTCCGTGTGCTCACCATAGCCTGCCCCATACTCGATAACATTCACCAAAAATCTGCCCATAGTGGGTGGGTCATTTACTCCAAATTGATCTCTTGCTCCCAACATTAAAGTCAAACTTTAAGTTAACATTGTTGACTTTCTTTAGCCAGCTGTAAATCTAGAAGACAACTGAACAAATGAATTCATACTAAAGTGTGAATAGCTGCCAAGTTTTAATGTGCCATATCTCTAAGAAAAAAGTAAATAAAAGAGAAGAGACTATTATTTAATGGATCAGTCTGAGCACCCATCTGCCGCATTTCTGTGTAAGAGATCTGCCTGGACCCTCAAGTCTCACCCTACCTGTCCCCAGTGTCCAGAAGGCCGGCCTGCCTAGCCAGTCCAGGACATCAGCGGGGACATGCCAGCTCCCAAGGGCTGGCTCATTGAACACCACCACTGGGCTTAGGCCTGGCTGCCTCCATCAGAGCAGCAACAATGAACACACGCCTTTTTCTTTTTATCACATTGCATGGGTTACCGAGCACTTTCACTTAAACTGTCTGATATGGCTCTTAAATCATATTGGAGCAAAAGCAAGCATGATCAAGGCCCTTTTAAGCAGGGGAAAGCTGCACACTTAACTCTAGGGTCTCAGACATCCAGTCCAGGGCTCTTTCCACTGTTTCATATTTCTTCTCCCCACTCCTATAATTCTTACTTTTTTCTGCCTGGGAAATAAAGTTTTCCATTTGCAAAACATCCAGGAAAAGTGTTTGTCAGAAATCTATTTCCTGTACTTTCAGGAATGTGTGGATCTTGAAGGCATTTTAGAGAATGTTACCAATTGTTCTCATTTCCTTACGTCAATATTCAAACAAGCTACCGGAATGTTCTGTCAACTCTACTTCAAAATAAATGTCAGACATCATGTCTTTGCCTCATTCAGGGCGAAGCCACTCCAGCCCTAAACACCATCGCCTCTTGCCTGAACTAGTCTGGAGAATCAGGCGCCCAGCAGTAGCTGCAGGCCAGCTCCCTGCCACGGAGACAGGCCCAGCTGGGAAAGGACGAAATGCTTTCTCACCAAGTCAACCAGCTGGGCCATGGGTGTCTGAGAGGGAGTGTGTCCCTCTCATCCTGTCTCCTCTTTTCTCTGAACAGTTTCACGTTCCCAAATCATCTCCCTCTGCCGACTCCTGCCCTCCTGCAGTTAATTGTTTGCCTGGCAGAAGGCATGACTTGAAGCAATCAAATCAGTTCAATCCCTTGTTTAAAGACCTCCAATGGTTTCCTCACCATGGTCCTCAAGGCTCTGTGTGATCCGGCCCTGCTGCCTTGCCAGCCTCATCTCCTGGCTCTGTCTGATTTGCCTGATCTGTTTGGTTTCTCTTGCCTCATTGCTAATGTCTGAATGTATAGCGTACTTCCACCTCGGGACCTTTGCACAGATTGTTCTTCTACTTGCCCAGGACGTATCTTTATTCAGATATTTGCATGGTGAGCTCCCTCACCTCATTCAGTCTGTGCTCAAACGGTTCCTCCTCAGAGAGGTCTTTCCCGAACCATCATGCTCTGTACCTTGCTTTAATTCCTACCAATTTGAACATATATAGAGTGATTGATGTCTTTCTTGTCTTCCTCACTTTTTCTATCTACCTCCTTAGTATATCTTAAGCAGTGCCGATTCTCAGTCTTAACTGCAGGAAGTTTGAGTTAATCATTTGATAGATGGAGGAAACCGAGGTCCAAAGTGGTGAGGGCAGGTCAGGAACAGAAACCAGAACTGAAGAGCAGCAAGTTTTCTTCTGAACAGACCTGTGAAATCCCCATGGAACTGCCACCTCCCTGCGTTTTTCCAATACAAACGCCTTATTTTGTGAGAGAAATGGCATTTTAACATTACAATACATTCCAGCGTGTCCCTTTATTTTCTCTAGTTTAAACTCTTTGATTATCAGGGATGAAACTACAAAGGTTATACACCCAGCCTTTGCTTTTGCAGAGGGGAAACCAAGGCCCAGAGAGGGAGTCCCACAGCTGGATGGTGGTGGAATCAGGACTAGAACCCAGGGCTGTCACTTCCCAGCACCGACACTTTCCACTTCCCTGCATTGCTTAATATTGAACATCTGTGTCCGCTTGCAAGTTTCACTGTTTCCTATTAACATGAGATTCTACTCCTCATATTGGCAGGTAGTCACCCCAAATGTACATTTCACAGGGAGGTGGTAAACCCTGTCCTGGCCAGAGGAGCTGCCCAGGAAAGAGGCCTGGATACCTTCCAGAGACACTTGCATCCCGGCTGTGGGCTGCTTGGCCAGTGTCTCAGGCGTCTCTGAGTCAGGGGCCCATGAAAGGGTCTGACGCGGAGGGACATCCTCCCTCCGATCGTGCGACTTCCTGCTTCTGTGCCATGTGCAAGGCATTTATGCTCCCAGGACTTCAATTTCCGCCTGTGAGACGGGGCTAGCATGCCCTGGTGTGCAGATGACAAAGTACCTAGTGAGCCACAGGGGCTGCATAAAAATGGGGGAAGGTGGCTCCTCGTGACTAAGGTCTGGGAAATAGGGTCCCCAGTACAACCGCAAACCAACTCCCCCTCCCAGCCACTGGGACTTGGGAGGTGGGTTTTGGGGGTTGTTAGGAGGGGGATCAGGTTGAGGGAGTTGGAAGTACCTTTGTGCTAAATCAACTTCTATGCAAAACTTGGCCATGGGGGGTTTAAGGAAGAATTAGGGTCACCTTTTGTCCTGGAACTGCTTCTCTCTTAAGTGGTTCTTGGACTCCTAACAATGCCAGGATTATAAAATGAAACAAAAACAAAACACAGAAGCTTTGTCGTCCACAGCCTCAGCACTTCATCAGGGGCAGAAGGGAAACCACTCAGACCTCATTGTTCCCACGTAAGTGCTTAAATAGCATGAGTATTTTCTGTGGGGAGCAGGTAAGGAGAGAGATGAGAGAGGCAGAGGGTGGAGGCAGGGGTTGAGGTAGGTATTGACTTAGCAGGGTGGGGAGGAAAGGAATGATGCAGAGAAGGTAGGAAAAGAGCCAGATTAACCAGACTGAAGCCAGAAATTGGTGGGGGAGAGGGGAGAACAACAAAGAGGAATAAGGACAGGAAATGAGGGGAGAAGACAAAAAAGGGTTGAATAAGGAAGATTCTGTGAGAGGAATTCAGAGAAAGATTAGGGAAAAGGAGAGAGAGGATAGAGGAGAAAGTGTAGTAGAGAAGCTGGAGAAGGATCTGGAAGGAGAGCAACAGTCCAGGGAGGGAGGATGAAGAGATCCCAGAACACAGAGCAAGACAGGAAGGCTGCTCTTTGCTCCTTGGCTGGGTGCTCTTTCAGCAAAGTGCTTCTCTATTCAGTGGGGCTGACTTGGGCTAAGTTCTAAGTGCAGGAGATGTAAAATTATTTGGGGGTGCCTTGGTGCAGTTGGGTTGATGTAAGCAGACTCTGAGTCCCCAGTCAGGAGCCAAGGAGTTCCAGAACAGAGAGGAAACAACACGTATGCCCTAGGTTGGATTCCTCAGCCTCAGTCGTTGCTCTCCCGGACCGTGCCAACACATGTGAGTGATTTTTAGTGCCCCACTGGTGCTTAGCCTTTCTCGCCTGTATGTGTCAGTCCTTTGTCATTGCCTTGGTTTACAGACACAGAAGGAAATGGTGGCAATTATCCGAGACATTGAGGAGACCCTGAAACCCTCCTGTCTGTCAACATCACAGTGTGCATCTAAGTATCGAGAACGCATACACGATCCATGGCTGGTGATAGTGTTAGCCAACTTCTTTGCTTCATTTTGTTTCTGGAAACACACACGCTTTTAGCTTTTCATGAGCTTGAAGATCATAAAATGTCAGCCCTTGAAGAGCTTGCAGGGATTACCTGGTTCATGCCAGGACATTAGCTGGCTTTTCCTTGATAAGAAATCATTTTGAAAAAACAAAAATGAAAACTGTCAAAAAGCTGATCTGGACAGCAAACAGCTAGCCACAACTGGAATTCTAAAACAGCATTTGTTTCTTTTTTCCTTTTCTTTTTATTTTTTTTTTACAGTTGGTTCAATTCTTTTTTAATTTTATTTTTTAATTACAGTTGATGTTCCATATTATTTTAGTTCCAGGTGCACAGCAGCGTGGTTAAAAAAAGGGTGAAAGAATTAAGAAACACAAATTAGTAGTCACAAAACAGCCCTGGGGTTATAAAATAGAGCACAGGGAATATAGCCCATAATATTGTAATAACTATGTATGGTGCCCAGTGGGTACTAGCCTTATTGGAGGGGACCACTTTATGAACTATATAAAATAGCACTTCTTGAACTTCCTTTTTGTGTGTGTGGGGAACAGGGGAGTGCCGGGAATGACTAAGGGTCTGTCGATCCTTGCCCCCCACACAGACACGTGATGATGGTCACAGATGTGCAGGGAGTTGCTGGACTTTTGCATGTCCAGACTGGGGGTAGTTCCTCACCGACAACTACTTCTACTGGCCAGGAATCTGTCAGAAAACTCGGAGCTGAGCAGAAGGAACCCTGGCCTTGGCATGTGGAGGTCTGGTCCTCGTTCCAACTGTGCGGTGGAGGATCCAGAGCACCTCACTGCTCACCTCCAGGCTCAGTGAGTCATATGCTGAGGTTAGTGGATGGTTTCTGAGACTGTTCTTCTTCTCCAAGTTTCTAGCCACCAACATGAAGACAATCTCTCTTTTTGTTTGTTTGTTTGTTTGGTAATTTTTCTTTTGCTCACGGTAGGAAGACAGGTTAACTGGAAGTTTCTCAGTTGCTGAGAAAGAGGGGGAGAGGGTGAGTCTCAGGCAACTTGTCCATTACAGGGAACGTGTAATTCCTTTACAGCCCATTACACTGCTGTCTACAAGATGTTTTACAGAGATAATGGAGAAAGAGGTGATCCCATCTTTCCAACATCCAAATTCCACTCTTAAATTCAGTCTGAGAGGAATGGTTCTGAATTTCCACCTGTCACCCGTGTATGCTAATGCCTTTGTTCAGCCCTCCTAACATGTATGGAGCAGGACAATGGAGTTGTCCAATACATTCCTGTGTATGCACATCTGTCCCTTCGGGCTCAGGGTTCGAGCTTCTGTGTTTAACTGAGTGCACATGTATGTGCGAGTGAAGTTGTGGAATGTGCGTTGCGTAGCACTCATTGAACAGCAAAGGCTGTGTGGAGAGTGTGGCTGGATGGCATCCTGTGGGCCTGGATCACATGCTGTGGGTGTGCAGGATTTTATTTATTTATTTACTTATTTATTTTTAGTAAACCACTTTGGATTGTGTAGCCTCCTCTCACTTCTGTGATTGATTTCACGAGGCTAATTGTGCGTAAAAGCGCTAGAGAGATCTGGGGGCGCCTCCTAGTCTGACGTCAGAGAGAGAGTTTAAAAAGCAGGGAGCCGGTGGAGAGCACACAAGCCGCTTCGGGAGTCGGCAAGGTTCACAGCCGTCGCTGCAGCCTGCAGACCCGCTCCTAGAGTTTGACCAACCGCGCTCGAGCTCGGCTTCCCGGCGCCGGAGAGATGCTGTCCTGCCGCCTCCAGTGCGCGCTGGCCGCGCTCTCCATCGTCCTGGCTCTGGGCGGCGTCACCGCCGCGCCTTCGGATCCCCGACTGCGTCAGTTTCTGCAGAAGTCCCTGGCCGCTGCCGCGGGGAAACAGGTAAGGAGACTGCCTCGGTGTTTTCTTTCCTCTGCGGAATCCCTCTTCTCCTGAAGAGTTTCAGTGCTTTTCTGGGTCTCTCAGCTCTCAAAGCTTTTAGGAAAACTTTCCAAGACCAGAATTCCCTCTTACCCCCCCGCTCCCCATCAGCGCAGCCCATCACAGGTGAGTTCTGTGGCATTCAAGAAAATTCCGAGTCCTGGGTATTTGAGCAGGAAGGTGTTGTGGCCTCTATCCTCGGTGCTGACCGTGGGAAGTGCTGACCCAGGTGCTGAAACAGCGCACCTCGGATTCTGCGGCCGTCCTTGCCAATATCTCCCTTCCGTGCGGCGGATGGAGGGCTAACGGGTACTCTACGGATGAAACAAAATGTACCTAAGACTGTGAAAGGTCTTGTTCCCACAGTTACCTTAGTAAAAACGGTAAGAACAATTCCAGTTTGTAGCTCATGTTGTGGAAATTGCGTTAAACAAACTGTTAGCACATGCTTTTTATCTTTGCAGAACTGCTTTAAGGATCTGTTATTTCTCTCTATGCGTGTGTTTTAAGCTTGCAGAGACAGAAAACTTGAGAAACATTTGATTTTTTTCTTTATGTAACTAGGTGATGATAGCAACTATCCATATTTTTAATGATTTTAAGTGACAGAGGTGCACAGCTGTGAAAATTGAGGTTTGGGTGTGGCTGACTCTGCTTTCCAAAGTAGGCTTTTCCGTTTCTTCTCCTCCATCAGCGTTCTCCTCATTCTCTCTCTCTCTCTCTCTCTCTCTCCCCCCGTCTCCCTTCTACCTTGTACAGGAACTGGCCAAGTACTTCTTGGCAGAACTGCTGTCTGAACCCAACCAGACAGAGAATGATGCCCTGGAACCTGAAGACTTGTCCCAGGCTGCTGAGCAGGATGAAATGAGGCTGGAGCTGCAGAGATCCACCAATTCGAACCCGGCCATGGCACCCCGAGAACGCAAAGCTGGCTGCAAGAATTTCTTCTGGAAGACTTTCACATCCTGTTAGCTTGATTAATCATTGCTATCCATATGTGACCTCTGATTCCTCCCCCTCAAGCCCCATCTCTTTTCCTTAATCCCCCAATATGCATAAAGACCCTTGCATTAGAAATTGAAGACTGTACATACAAAATAAAATTATGATGAAATTATGAAAAGCAAGAATTTGATTTTTTATTGAGTAAACCTTTCTCTTCAGTGATACACAATTAACTTCCATTGTTATTTCAGTTGAGTTATTTGAGATATGCACTTCAAACCTCACAGGCACACTATTTAGAATTCTTCATGGAAATAAAGGTTATGCTTTAAATGGTAACCGTTATAGTTGGGGTGATTTCAAACTTAAATAAGTTCCAATAACTCTATGGATGATAATTTTAGTCCAGTGATAATTGTGGGAAGGGGCTATCACAAACATCAATTACATATTAAAGAAAATTAAAATTATATGTAGAAGTAGATATTAGTATTTATAGGTAGGCAAGCTGACATGTCCAAGCATTTACCAGGCTGATATGTAAAAGATATAATATATGAAAAAACAGAGGAAAGCATTTAGAAATTAGAGGAAAGGAGCTGGCTTAAATAACTAAAATAAAGATCTGAGGCATTAAAATTTGTTTTTCCAGTCTGTGAACATTTATCTAGAGAAATACCACTGCTTTTATATCTTCTTTGATAATCCTCTCTATAACTGAAAGAGGTTAAATGGTTGCCTCTGTTTAAGAGTAAGATCCCAAAACTTGATTCAGGGGGAAATGCCAGTTTTATTGTGAATTCAAGCATCAGAATACTATGGGTTGCAATAAAAAATGTGTGTTGGGTCGCCCTGTGAATGCTACACTGCTGAAGTTATCGGAACACAGTATCAAAATCCCAGAATAACTGAAGAAAAGATCCCAACTTGTCTTTTGATTTTGTCAAAATGGGTCAAACAAAAATGCAAGCAATAATAAAATATTCAGTACATGCTAGCTATTATTATTAACATTATAATATATTTAATAGTACCACTAAAAATAGAGATAAAAAGATAGTTAATTTATCTTACAGAGATCTTAAATAGATATCCCCTCAGGGATGTGCATTTTAACTATTGCCTCTATTTCTGAATAGCTGCTAAAATAATAAAGCAAGTGTAAACACATAAACTCAATATAAGTCTCTGTAGTATGGAAGAATATCAATATCTAAGAGAAACTTCATATTTTATAGAAAATATGTCAGAGAATATACATTTTTTTAACATGAATATGGTTTAGTTGATGTTAGTTCCTGAACAGCTGGTCAAACAGAAGAAAATCCAAGCCACTTTACTAATCTCTATGAAAACAGAACATCCTTTATTTATCTGGTGTATCTTTTATTTACAATACATTCAGAAGGGAATTAATGGGTGCCCACTTAGGGGATCTGTCTGTGTTAAATGCCTTATGCACACATGGTTACCAATCAACTCCATGGAGTAACAGAATCACATTATTATGATTACAGCACAGACGGGAACGTGACTTAATTGTGTTCTGAGTGGTGCATAGATTGTATGGGTGCCGGGCGAGGGGGTTAAATTTTCTTACCATCTTTAGCAGTCAGTTCCCAATAGTAATATGGTGGTGAGTGACAAGAATAATGTAGTCATGTGCCCACATATATATTTATTCTTTATTTAAAGCTTAAATTAAATGGAACATTTGATCACGGTTAGTTATCTTTTAGCTTGTTTTTCCACCTTCACAATTAGAGGGTTGTGTTAGCAAGGGGACTCGTCTCTCTTCCAGATGTGACTGCCATCATTTGCTTCAACAGGCTGGACGAGTGCTGGCTTTTGACCATTTTAACTAATATATGGAGCATAGACTTTATAAATATCCAGAAGGTTGCACTTTTTATTTCCCATTTAGTTAATTTGCCTTTCTCCTAAACTTGATTCGCTGCAAGAGTCTAGTATTTTGTCTATTTATCATCTAGCCACAATAAATCGTTCAGATTGCATTTTCTTTCTTCTCTGACACAACCACAGGCTTCAGGAATCCTGAAAAACTTGCTATTTAATGAGAGACCTAGAACAGGGCAGTCTTATTTTCTGAGCCTCTGTTTCTCCATCTGAAAATAGAGCATGCCAATAGAACCAATCCCTTAGAGTTATAGGGATTTACTGGGACCATGCATTTAATGTTTTTAGCACACAGTGAGGACTTGGTAAGTGTTCGATGTTATAACTGGTGTTTACAGCCTCTCTTTCTTTACCTTTGTGATTTTTTGTCTTTTGTATAAGTGCAAGGTAACCCAACCTTCAAGATGTGTTTTATGTGATTCCTGCTCCATAAAATTCTAGCTTTATGACTTCACTTGGGATATCTCCCTACTCTGAGTATTTAATCCGAATCTCTTCCATGGTGCTTACTTAACTCTTTCTACCATTTATAATTGTATGAATATATGTGAAAGAGTAGTTTTGTATGAACTTCCAATGATTCATGTGTATGGTGCATTGAATATGCAGTGTCTTGCACACAGTAGGTTCTTGGTTTTCATTAACCCCGTATAATTTTATTAACCAATTTCACTCCAATAAATTGAACGAAAAAGAATGAATAAATGATTCATGAACTTGCAGTCCCAAGTGAAACATATCTCTACTAAGCAACAATATTTGTTCTTAATGTTTTAGTTGGCATAGAAGAATGATATTAATGGCTATTTTATGTGATGTGACACCAGAAACAAGAGCCCATGCTTATAATTTTAATAGCCATTGAAGCATGTGATTAGCATAGTTATTTTGGAAGCTCCAATCAATCCAGTTTTCTTTAGCCATCTTATAAATTTCCTTGACAGGTCTTGCTTAACTGTCCACCAACCAAGACAAAATTTTTGTCCCTACAGCAAACTATTGTTAATTCTATTTCATGGTGACACAAAATATACCTTTAATTCTGATTATCAGACATGGAAGAGGACTCACCATTCATTTTACTGGAGACTAACATATGGAGAGGTGATGTTGTCTTCACAAGATACCTATTAAATTTGTGCAAGGTCTAGACAACTCTACTCAGGGTTATTTTGATTATTTTACCACACCATCCCACAAAAAAATCTGCCCTTCTATATAATTGATGTATTTCATTGGTTGGATGTGAATACTGATTTTGTCCCTGGAACTTCACTTCCCACTAGATAAACGGTCTGCATCTGAGGGAGAATAAGACAATTGATACAAAATAGCTTTCTGTGGTTAAAGAAAGACATTAGGAAGAAATAGTAAAGATATTGATTAAAAGGAAAGTAATTCAAGAGGGACAGTCTTTACTAAACTAGACCCAAGAAACAAAGAATGATTGTGTCTTGGAGAAAAAGGGGCTGTCCCAGGCAGCAGATGGACTCCTCCACTAGGGAGGTGGAATTGTTCGTGAGGAGTGGTCTTCAGAAAAGCCATGATTCCTATCCCCAGGCCTAGGGCTCACATACCTCGATGGCCACCTCCAGTTCTTGAGTATGTGAGAGCATGCCTTAATACCAGGTGTTTAATGTTTGATCACCTACCACGTCCTCCGTGTCAAGGACTTGCTGGAAACTGGAAACAGAGTTTGTATGGTAAAGTCTCTGCTTTTGGAGAACTGAGTCTAAGAGACAAGATTTGCTAAAAGTGACCACGTGCTGAAATGGAGGTTTGTACAGCATGCTAGGAAAAAAGTGTGGTGCTAGCAACTCCCCATCTTTTGTTCTCTGAAGTGTTTTCTTTACTAGTTTTTAAACTGTGGTTTGGAAGTCTAAGTGATTTTATTTTGAATGGAATAAATAAGTTATATAAATAACTATAATGAGACAGGATACACTTTTACAGCATAGTCTAGGCTAGAAAACGGAAGGATTAAATACGTTGCCCAAAACGTCACCAGCTGGTGAGTGGTGGGGTTGGAACCAGGCCATCTGATTTCCAACCAGTGCTCTCCCCATGTACCTTAGCGGGGAAAGGTGAGTTCATGGGAAAGTACAACTTGCTGGGTAAATTAAGAGCAGGCTATCCCCAGAATACCTTAACCTAGCTCTTCTGTGTATCATATTATCGTCAGAGTAGAAATGGATTTAAACTCTGGGATTGGGATTTGATTTTGAGACTTCATTAGGGGCACAATTTCCAAGGAACCGTTTATAATCTTTCTTTTCACATGTTCAATATCATTGTTTTAGTTTTTCTAAATGAATGAATAAGCAAATTAATGGATACAATTAATCATTTCAGGTTTTAAGCACTTCCTTTCCCACTCAGTCCCATATACAGAGGTTTCATTCCAAGCCAGGCTGTAAGCATTTTTAGCCTGAAGCAATTATAAATCTGTTGGTCCCAGTCTTCTTTCTATCAGCCTTGGCATCACCCTCGTTTAAGATGAGGTAGTGACCATACCTTCCTCCCTCTGGCCTTGCAGGTATATTCTGTGAGAAGTTGCCCCAAGGCTGAGATTTGGAGACCTGAGAATTGTCACTGACATTTATAAATGAGGTCAACTCTTATTAAGTTGGCTCTTATGACACTGGAGTTTATGTACCACCCACTGTCTCAGATAAATATTTTAGGTCACATTAAGCAGTCCTCTCACTCCTATTAGTTTTGCATGTTTCTGGAACATGGTCCATTAAAACAGTGAAATTGTTATCCAGATGTTCAATAACTCTATTAAAATCAACAATATTTCAAAGAAATTCAGACTTTTGAACTAGGGTTCAAATAATGAAGAAAGATCATTCATTCCCAGTTAATTGCTGTTTAATCCTATCTTTCCTGTATAAAAGTATCTAAAAGCACATTTCCAGTCCCACTTTATGAAAGAAAACATCCAGCTACCCTAGATTTGCTATCTCCGGGTAACAACGGATTTGACTGCCATATGCACATTATGAGAGTCAAGACTTACACATTTAACCAGGAATAGCTCTACTTCTCCATTTTTCTATCTACATTTGCCCATTCGCTCCCCAAATAGAAGGATGAGAGGCAATGGTTTTACCAGGCGTCTCATCAACCTCCCTTTCATCATTATTTTTATTTGATATCATACATGGGTTAGCATGATATACTCATGAGTAAGACCACTTGAGTTCTGTAGCCTTTGTGAAGTCTTCTAGAACTTCCTGGCTCTCATACTCTTTCTCTCATATGATTTATCAAAACGTTTGTTTATGAATCACCTCCCTGTCATTGTAGGGGAAAGATCGCTGCTGCTGCTGCTGCTGTTCAAGATTTATGCTAGAATGGATTAAGCCATTTAGAATATGCCATCTCCTAAGTCATGGGGACTGATTCATGGATGGGCACATGACAAATTACAGTGAACCTTAGGAATTTAGGGGCACAGCTAGGACTTCTCCTTGCTGATTGTGGATGAAATGCATGGAAGCTTTTGCCAACCATGCCGAGACTGTCCATGCTGTGGGAAGATCTATGCTGCAGAAGGCAGAATGGAGAGCCGCAAGGAAGCTGGGTCTTTGGTGGCCTCAATGAAGTGCAATGTTAAACTTGAACCAAAAAACAACAAAAAGATTTTTACCTCTGCACTTTTCATATGTGTGATGCAATAAAGTCTCTGTATTTTTAAAAGTAGTTAGGTTTTCATTATTTAATCAATAGCTTTCTTATATACATGCTTAGGGCTACTTCATATTGTTAATTGTGTGTGTGAATGTGTGTGCATGGTTGTACATATGTGTGCACATGTACACATGTATGATCCTGGGGTTATGTCTTTGTTTATATATCTGTAGCTATTTATATATTTATACTTATCCTAACTTCCCAATTAAGGTAAAATTTATAAGAGGAAAAAGACTAGACTTTACTAAACTTTTTGTCTTTTTGAAACCTCATTACATGAGGTCTGTCCAGAAGGAATCTAGCCATGTAATATGAAAAAGAGACATATTGAAGAAGATACAAGATACAAGAAACATTGTACATAGGACAATGATGCCTCAGTCTCCTTCAAAATAGGCACCTTGGGACCTCACACTGTTCTCGCAATTGCCATCTGCTGCCCCGTTATATTTTTCTGAATCTCATCAATTCACACATTCTATAATTCATAAGCTAGGCATGGGGGCAAGAATTTATACTTCGCTTTTTACAAATGTAGAAACTGTTGTGCAAGATATTGAAATAATTACCAAAGTCACAGATAGCTTACATGGCAGCACTTAAAATTAAAACCAAATCTTCTGAAGAATCAAGGAAAGCCGCCCACCCGTTTCAGTTTTAGGGACACAAAATTCAGTTAAACAGTGCCATGTATCTCTGCTGGCCAAGCCTGTTTGACTTCTGCTTTCCCTCTGCTGCTTGTTATGGCAAGCGCATCCACCTCATCTCTGGCGATTACACCCCACCACTTGGGCTCTGCTATTCCATGGACCCATCTTACCCACCAAGTCCAGGTGGGTACAATTATTGCTGTCATTCTGGGCCTAGAAAACAGCCTCTGTGAGCTTCTCAGAGCACTTTGTGGGAATTCCCACTGGCAGCCTCCATGGAGAGAGTGTTTCTGGGTCTTCACAGGGTCGGAGGTGTGAGGAGGTATTACGTGATGAAACCACTGCAGTATTCTGATCTACTCTTCTTGCCCTTGTCTACGCCCTTGACTTCGGGCTTCCCTCCGCACTCACCCTTGAGTCCTCTGACTTGAAAGTTACGTCCTACTAAAGACGAGACACATACCTTGAGGCCTTCCCTGAGGAAGGTCTACCTTCCTAGGTAACACTCTATTTGCTTTTCTAACATTGCCAAAATTATTTATTTTGTATGCTGTTTCTTCGTTATCATACTGAAGACTATATGAGTGTGTGAGTGTAGTTTTTATTTTTTACATGATTATCTCTTTCCATTTACAGATGCTTATTGATACGTATTTGCTAGGTGAAAGCCACACAGATCAATAAGTTAAAATCTCTGCCCTCAGGCAGTTCAAAGTCTGAATGAATGTTCACTAGTTTGCTACACTACAAAACTTCAGTTTTCAAAGTGTGGCCCTCAACCAATGACATTAAAACCGCCTGGTAACTTGTTAAAAATGCAAATTCTTGGGCCTAATCCTAGACCTACTGGATCAGAATTTGGGGAATGGGCCCAGGAATCTGTGTTTTAAAAAGACCTCCAGGAGACTCGGAGGCTTGAGTATAATGGGAAAGTAACAATAATGAAGATGATATTTGATTTTAAAGTGTTTATATTTCATTCCAAAATTTTTATCAAACAATTAACAAATAAAGTGGAAATACCTTTTTATCTTTTTCTAGGTATATCCTCATTCCTCTGTCTTTTTAGAGGAGGGCACCAGAATAAAACGGTGTATTCTTTCTCCCTATGGTTTTATACTTTTACTATATTTGTATGCACTCAAATAATATGTTGTATTGATTTGTGCTTTAACAATCTTTATAAATAGTAGCTTATGCTATATTTTGAAATCTCTCCATTTATATTTTTCAGTAATTTTAATTTTGTTTTGCAAATACATCAGAATTATTTATGTATTCTCCGTTGATAAGTATTTGGGATTTTTTCAAATTTGAATAGGACAGTGAGGCGGTTGATGTCCTCAGACGTTTTTCAGCACCACGAGATGAATGATCTCTTTCACCAAAGAAAAAGAGTTAAAATCAAAATAATTCTTCTAATCTCATATTCCCTTTTATTTAGCCAAAGGAGTTCTATGCTTCCAGGAAACTTTTACATTATAACTTGCTACATTTGAAAATCTATACATAAAATTAAGTCCATCTATTTATTATCTCTCTGTTCTTATTCATCCCATCATGATTTGGCTGACTAAATTTGCTTCTTTGGAAATTGTCTATAAAGAGAATACCCTGAAACTCAGCAGGCATTTCTAAACTCTCTTGATTCCAGTTGGCATAAATTCCTATCAGGTAGTTCTAAGGGTGACAGACAGCTGAACAAGTCAGATACTGATTGAAAAACCTGAAATGTGCAATTTCATTCTCCATTTGAATATTCAGCCTGACCTGGAAGTTAAATAATAAAGGTTTTACTTGCCTGTGTGTTTCTAGTCACAGAGAAAATCAAGTGTTTATTGGAGCTAGGCCATGAGTCATCATAGTAGCTCCAGGCCGTTTAACCTGCTAGAGGCCTCTATAGGAGTCTGATCAACTTAACTCGGTGAATTTCATTGCTTAGCAGTCCTGACCATTTCCCAGGGGTTCCCAACGCCCTTCTGATTCTGGTCTGAGAGCTGCCACAGAGCCACATGCTTTGGGGTCTAGGAGAAAGAATCATAGCATTTCTTAGCTGTGTGCTAATCCAATAGTCAGTACTTGAACTTGCTTGACCATATCCCCATCCCAGGGTTATCCAGAATGGGTTTTTTTCTCCAGTATCCAGGCTCTTCATAAACTCCTCTAGTGATTGAGGACTCGTTGCCTCCTGACATACTTTGAGGCTGACGGTTTAACTCCAATTATTCTTTCAAAGGAAGCCCTTTGAATACTTGCAGAGAGCTCCCAAGCTTTGTTCCCCTCACCGTACCCACATGTTCTCTTTTCTGTCCTAGCCACCCCCAGCTTTTCTCATTTTTTTAATGTGACATATATTCCAATTCTTTCACTCACCTCTCTGAGGGTGGCCTATGCTTGGTTTTTATTCATTTTCCTGAGAGTAAGAAAGCATTCTAAAGGTCTAGGAAAGAAGGATTATAGTTATGGGGTTAAATATATCATTTTTTGATGGACTCTGCCTCATGGTACATTGACTGTATTGGTTAGCTATTGGTTAAAATGAAAGCTGATCTGTGCTGGCTTTTTGGTTCCATTATTGTCACCAAACCATAGACGGACTCATTTTTTTTTTAATTTTTTAACTATATTTTATTGATTATGCTGTTACATTTGCCCCATTTCCCCCCTTCAATCCCCCCTCCCCCTTACCCCCCTTTCCCCTCCCTTTAGTTTTGTCCATAGGTCATACACATAAGTCCTTCTGCTCCTGTACTTCCTATACTGTTCTAACCTCCCCTTGTCTGTTGTCTACCTCCCATTTATGCTACCTGTTCTGTGCCCCATTCCCACCCTCTTCCCCTACCACTCCCCTGTTGATATTCCTCCA
>PVJI01013344.1:0-48094 GCA_004026765.1 Micronycteris hirsuta
GATGTGTCTTGGTGTGTTCCTCTTTGGATCCAACTTTTTTGGGACTCTCTGAGCTTCCTGGACTTCCCGAAAGTCTATTTCCTTCACCAGCTTGGGGAAGTTCTCCTTCATTATTTGTTCAAATAAATACTCAATTCCTTGGATTTCTTCTTCTCCTTCTGGCAGCCCTATGATCCGTATGTTGGGCCGTTTACAGATGTCCTGGAGGTTTCTGAGCCCCTCCTCCGTTTTTTGAATTCTTGTTTCTTCATTCTTTTCTGGTTGGATGTTTTTTTCTTTCTGCTGGTCCACTCCGTTGATTTGAGCCCCAGTTTCCTTCTTATCCCTATTGGTTCCGTGCAGATCTCTCCTCATTTGTTCAAGCAATTTTGATAATTTTTCGTTGAATTCTGTGAGCATCCTTATTACGAGGGTTTTAAACTATGCATCTGATAGGTTGGCTATCTCTTGGTCGGTTAGCTCTGGAGCTTTGATCTGTTCCTTTCTTTGGGCCATTTTTTTTTCCCTCGGTGCGCCTGTTACTGTGAGGGGGGCGGGGCCTTGGGGTTCCCCTGTGCAGGGAAGCTCCCCGTAGTTGGGCTGTGGCGTAGCCAGCTGGCCGCGGGGTCCCGGAGCGCTCTCCCTCCGCCCTGCTCCTCCCGGCTCACCAGACTGGATGAATGTATCTTCTTTAATTCCTTGGTTGTCAGACTTCCTCTCAATTCGATTTTCTGTCGGATCTGGCTGGTTTTGGTTGTATAAATTTCTGATTTTTTTCCTTGTTTGGTTGTGCGAGGCGGCACGGCGCATTCACCTATGCTGCCATCTTAGGAAGTCCCTTTTTTGTCTTTTGTAATTAATAAGTATCATGTGAAGAAATAAGTATCTTCTTACTCCTGAAATTGTACTCACTAGTTTCAGCATCTATTATTGATTCTTGCCTAAATTATTGATGCTATTTTTTTTTAAGATTTTATTTATTTATTTTTAGAGAGGCAGGAAGGGAGGGAGGAAGAGAGGGAGAGAAATATTGATCTGTGAGACATACGCCACCAACCAGGGACCTGGCCCACAACCCAGGCAACTGGGGACCTGGACACACCCGAGGCATGTGTCCTGCCTGGGAACCGAACCACTGACCCTTCGGTCTCAGTGGTTTGAGGCCAGTGCTCAAACCACTGAGCCATACCAGCCAGGGCTGACTGATGCTATTTTAATGATATTTTTAAAATTCCAATTGTTGATAGCATAATAAAAATACAGTTGATTTTTGTATATTGACCTTGTATGTTGTGATCTTGCTGAATTCACTATTAGTTCTTATAGGGGAATCCCTTGGGATTTGGGTAGATCCCTGGATTTTCTACATAGACAGTCGTACTGTCTGTAAATAAGAACAGCTTTCCTTCTTCCCAGTCTTTGTGCTTTCCCCTCTTCTTCTCATCTTATCCCACTGAGTAGTGTCTCTGATACAGCGTGGACCAGAAGTGCTGAGAGTGGACGTGCTGGTCTTGCTCCTGATCTTAGAGGGAAAGTGTTGAGTCTTTCACTGCTAAGTGTGATGTCAGCTGTGATTTTAACAAATGATGTTTGCCTTTAACAAACATTCGTATTCTCAAGATTATATAAGATGTCAGAAGGTAAACCGGGGCACATTGAATTTTGAAGACTTTATTTGAGCAAATGATTTGAATCAGGCGGCCAAAACTGAAAATGGTTAGGGATGCTCAGTGGGCTAGGGCAGAGGTTTTTTGTTTTTTTTTTAAGATTTTATTTATTTATTCTTAGAGGTGAAGGGAACAAGAAAGAGAAGGAGAGAAACAGCCCTGGCTGGTGTATGTAGCTCAGTGGATTGAGTGCGGGCCTGCGAAGCAAAGGGTTGCTTGTTCGATTCCCAGTCAGGGCACATGCCTGCAACCCAGGCCAGATCCCCAGTAGGGGGCATGTGAGAGGCAACCTCACACTGATGTTTCTCTCCTTCTCTGCTTCCCTTCCCCTCTCACTAAAAATAAATAAATGAAAAAGGAAAGAAACATTGATGTGAAAGACATATCAATCGTTGCTTCTCGCACGCCCCCAAGGGGTCCTGGCCTGCAACCCAGGCATGTGCCCTGACTGGGAATCTAACCGGTGACCTTTCGGTTCACAGGCCAGTACTGAATCCACTGAGCCCCACCAACCACACCAGCCAGGGCAAAATTGGTGTATTGTGTACACCAAAATTTTGTGTAGCCATTTTAATATTGAAGATGGAAGAAAATACGCAACATTTTCAGCATATTACGCTTTATTATTTCAAGAAAGGTTAAAACGCAGCTGATATACAAAAAACGATTTGTGCAGTGTATGGAGAGGGTGCTGTGACTCATCGAACGTGTCAAAAGTGGTTTGTGAAGTTTCACGCTGGAGGTTTCTGGAGGACAGCGCTCCACAGCCCGGTAAACCAGTAGAAACCGATAGCGAGCAAATCGAGGCAGTCGAGAACAGTCCGCGTCACACTGTGAGGGGGTGGCCGGCATACTCAGAGTATCCAAGTCAGTAAGATTATTGATGGAAATGAAAGCTGTGTCTTTTATTTTGCAGATAAAAACTAAACAGACCTTTTGGCCAACCCAATCATACTGGCTACTACCCAGAGACTAGACAGGGCTGGAAAAGACAAGAAAAATAAGGAAAAAGGGCAGAGCACGCTAGTGAAAGTAGATGTCGCCTTTACAGTCAGTCCTCACCTAACACGGTCTGTGGGTCCTGCGGAACAAAAGGACGTTGTAACAAAACCAGCTTTGCCCGAGGCCAGTTGATGTCAAAGACGGTGATTCCTGTGGCATCCCGTCCACGTCCAGTGAAACACTGTTATCTGAGGGCCTGTGTACAAGTCAAGCGTCAGCCACACACTGCAGTAGGTGGTGCTGCTTTCTGCAAAGTCAGCATGTTCTTTTCTCCCTTCGAGTCTGCTGAGGAGATTCACAAGCTTCTGAGGCCGACACGTCTAGAGAGTAAAGGTTTAGTCCTGGCACCTGAAGGGCAGTGTCAGGCACTGACACGGTCGGTAACTGGCTTTCTCTTTACAATGGGAGGGAAGACAGTCTGTTCAGAGGAAGGCTCCCTGTTAGTATGGGGAGCAGCTACCGGCCACAGTTTGCTTTGCCCCTTAATTTTAGTCTCCAGCTGATAAATTCAGCTCCTCTATCAGCTCAGATTTGGGCCTTTTATAAACAATTAGAGTCAAGGCCAGGGAGAGGCTTCCTTTCTGTATAATTGTCTTTGTCGTTCCCTTTCCACAATCAGAGTTGAGCACAAAGAGACATGCAGTGGTAGTCTATATTTCTTCTCAGCAAAAGGCTTTTGGTTTCTAATTTCACAAACTCACACTTTGTCAGTTAGAAAGAGACTAAATAACAGAATATACCCAGCTAAGAGTGGGTCACTGCATAAGACTAGGAGAGAATGCTAGGCTCCTAGGAGAGAAGCCTAGCATTAGGCAGGTCCAGAGTTGATCTGGAAGCCTCACAAAGTCAGGGTGCTTGGTGGGTACCTCTTGGTTCTTTTGGACTTGCCCTCGCAGTTGCAATATGGTTGCTGCTGCTCCGTCTGTTACCCTGTAGCATCCAGAGCAGGAACTGGAGAAAGCGAAATGGCAGAATTCAGAGGCCCTCTTCCATCCTCTGTTCCTCTTTCATGAGGATGGAAAACCTTTCTCAGAAGTCCCCAGAAGCCTCCCTCTTTTTTTTTTTTTTAATTTAAAGATTTTTATTTATTTACTTTCAGAGAGAGCGGAAGAGAAGGAGAAAGAGAGGGAAAGAAACATCAGTGTGTGGTTGCCTCTCATGTGCCCCCTACCAGGGACCTGGCCTGCAACCCAGGCATGTGCCCGGTGACCCTGTGGTTCGCAGCCCGCGCTCAATCCACTGAGCCACACCACCCAGAGAAGCCTCCCTCTTAATAGCACATCAGGTCATGTGCACATCCTTGGACCAGTCATCGACAGAGGGGATTGGATTGCTTAGACCAATCACGGTTCATCCCTTAGTGTTAGGTGTAAACTCCGATTCATTTTCAAAACTGCCTGGTCATTTTTTATTATTATTTGTTCCTTTATCATACTGTCCATTTCTTTCGTTAAACTATTGAAACTACTTCTTTATTGTGTGTTTGATATTTTCAATACATGCAGCCTTTGTGGGTCTTAGTCTGGGGTTGGTGGTTTCTACGAACCCTAAGTCATGGTAGCTTGTTTCCTCCTGTCTCTCGGGTATGTGTCTGTGTGTGTAATTGCTCACTTACATTTTTGGGGATGTATCTGTGGGAACTCTTGGAGGACCAGGTTTGGAGTATGTTCCTCCAAAGAGGATTTGCCCTGGTGTCAGGTGGCACTAGGTGCCTGGGACCACTTAAAATGTTCAGCCTGCCCTGGCTGGTGTGGCTCAATGGATTGAGCTCCAGCCTGCGAACCAAAGGGCTGCTGGTTCAATTCCCAGTCAGGGCACATGCCTGGGTTGTAGGTCAGGTCCCCAGTGGGGGAGGCACACAAGAGACAACCATTCGTTGATGGTTCTCTCCCCCTCTCTCTCTCCCTACCCTTCTGTCTAAAAGTAAATAAATAAAATCTTAAAAAAAAAAAAGTTCAGCCTGTGTTTTTCCATGTAGGCACTAGTATGAGCTTTGCTCTAAATCCTTGAGAGTACAGACTCATGGTTAGTTGTCCAGAAATAATTTTTCATCTTTTCTCTGCTGCCCTCCAGAGCTGATGCCTCCCACTCTGACATAAGGCATGTTTTCCTCTGATTTGCCCACGGAGGAGGAGCCCAGGGCTGTGTGATTCGCTGCTGATCTCCGAGACACTGTTTTTCCTTCTTGGAGTGCAGGCTTGGAGTTCTGTTGCCGCCGCCCCTGCCCCCATTACAATCAAGCTCTGTGTGCCACTGGCGTCAGCACCAGGGCAGGTGCTACACCAGTGCCACTGGCTGTATCAGTCAGGGTTCGGCCAGGAGACTGAGCCACACCAGTTACTTTAACAGAACCAGTGACTGATGAGGCAAGAAGACTAAATTATGATGCGGCAGCAAGGGCAGGGAGCAGCCGCCACCCCTAGGGTTGGGGGAACAAAAGGAAAGGGTTGGAATGATGGAAACGTAGATGTTTAGAGGTTGGAGGTGGGGTTCCACAGCTGGAACTCAGACCCTGAGGGGGGTGCCAGTGTCCCTCAGAAGGGCTGGATGAACTGGTTCTGAAATGCTGGGAATCTGCAAACCGGATTCATCTGGTGCCCCAGGAAGGGGAGCCTGAGCTGCTGAAGAAGCAGAGGCGTGCCTGGGGTGATGCTCACCAGATCAGCCACTACCAGGAGCTGAACTCGCCTCCGTCCTCCAGCTTCGCAGCCTCTCTAGCTCCCCCGCTTGGCGGAGCCCGACCAGGAGCGGCTGGAGAAGCAGAAATGTCAGGCTCAGCTGTGGGCCTGAGCTGGGAGAGCCACAGTAACTGGTGCGGCCTCCAGCTCTTGGGGTTCTGCTCTCTCCTTTCTGGCCGCCGAGAATTCCCCTCGCCTTTCCGCTGACCCAGCCGTGTGTTTCCAAAAGGCGTTTGAATACTGTGCCAGTCACTGTGAATCTCTGCTGGGAGGGTTTGTTCCTCAGGCTGCGTGTCCCACCCTATGGCCAGGCTCTCATTCAGATCTGGACGTGGGGGGATTCCTCGGGGGCCCGTGTCAGGGAGGGAGGGACCGCGGCCCAGACACGAGAGGGGTCTGGACGCCTTGAGGCAGGCCAAGGTGCGAGCTGGGTCTGGCGACCCTCTATAGCTTCTTCGCAGGCCCCCTGCCCTCTTCCCAGCCCCTAGGATGTGTCGTTTAAACCAGCCAGCCCTGTTCTGATCCGCTGTACCTTCTCCCAGGTCCTTCTGGTTACCTCGTCTTTCATGTCCCCTTCTGAGAGCCGCAGTGGCTCCAACCCCAACCGCGTTCGCTTTTTTGGGCCTGACAAGTTGGTCCGGGGAGCCGCCGAGAAGCGCTGGGACCGAGTCAAGATTGTTTGCAGCCAGCCCTACAGCAAGGTACCTGGGGCGGGAGCCGGGGTGCCGGCCCTTTGTCCGGGGCGAGGAGGGGGCTGAGGGGCCAGTACTGAGTCACAGGGCTGGGAGGACTGGATGGTTGGTATCCCCGTGGGACCATGAGGAAGCTGGGTCCCCGCTTTCCCTGAAGTGGGTTTGGGTTCCCCTCCTGCGAGGCTTTGTTTCCTGGAGGGTGTGGAGGGCTGGTGAGCTGCAGCACCTCAGAGGGAACTGGAGGAGGGCACAGCTGACTTGTTAGAGGGGTGGCCGAGGAGAGTGGCCTTGGGCAAGTGACTCACCCTTTCCGGCCTCGGTTTCCTCACCCTTGTAGGGTTGCTGTGAGTTAGCGTGCTATGCTGGGTAACGAGACCCAGGCGGTAATGACACCACACGGTGGAGGTACCCTTACCCATGGAAGCGTCCTGGGGGTTTTCGCCTGGTCATCCAGGACCCGGGTTCCTTCCATCTTGTGGTTCTGCATCCAGCTGGCAGAGGTGGCAGAGCATTTCTGTGTCCCAGAAGTGGCGCCAGCACTGCCTCCGGCGCCACAGGCAGTAATTTGGGTGTGCAGGAGTGGGTTTGCTTGGACACCCAGCAGCCTTTGCCAGTCTCTGGGAGGCTAAGGGGGCTAATGCACTTAAAAGCTTTGAGCTGGGCTGACTCAGAGCTCAGGCTCCTTAACAGCTGGAGGTTTTTGTTTTTGAAATTATCCTACAGGTACCTCGTTAGGTGAGAAAAAGAGCCAGAGAGGGGTTTCTCCAAGTTAAAGGGGCGTGGGGCCAGGCTTTGGTCCTTGGCCAGACTCCCTGACTCCCACCCCCCCTTTCCCAGGACTCCCCCTACGGCCTCAGTTTTGTACGGTTTCACAGCCCCCCAGGCAAAGATGAGCCAGAGGCCTCCCCGCAGGTAAGCTTTACCCGCCACCCCCAGAGCCTTCTCCCTACCTCTTCTCCCCACCTGCCAACAGTCCACGCCCATTGCACTGATCTTGCGGGACCCTAGAAGGTGACCAAGCTTGGCCAGTTCCGTGTGAAGGAGGAGGATGAGGGTGCCAGCTCCCTGAGACCAGGGGCCCTCTTCTTCAGCCGGATCAATAAGACGTCTACTGGTGAGTGTGAAAAACCCGAGTCCTGAGTGAGTACAGGCTGGGGGCCTGGCCACCTGGATCACGGGCAGGTTTGGGGAACACCCCTCTGTGTTGCATGGATAGGAGCTGAAGGTCTGAGGGCCCAGCCTTCTCACGCTGGTTCCATTTTTTCCCTCTGTAGCCACGGCCAGTGACCCGGCAGGACCCAGCTATGCGGCTGCCACACTGCAGGCCTCCAGTGCCGCCACCTCGCCCTCTCCGGCCTCCGGGGCGGCGGGCAGCACCTCCAAGGTGGGAGCGTCAGCCCCTGGTGGGTGGAGAAGGAGAGAAGCTAGAGGCCTCAATTCACCTCACCCCTGCAGCCTCAGGAGTCCCCCAAAGGGAAGAGGAAGTTGGATTTGAATCAAGAAGAAAGGAAGACCCCCAGCAAACCGACAGCCCAGCCCTCACCACCTGCCCGCAAGAGACCCAAATGTGAGCCGATTGGACTCCTGGTTCCCATGGGGCCTGCGCTCCCGTGTCAAGGGGTGGAGAGGACTGAGGGCTGGGAATCCGGGCCTGGGGGGCAGGGGACCTGGGTTTAGCCCCAGTAGTGCTAACTGAACCTACTCTTTGGTTTCCTCAGTGCCAGCACCCACCGGCACCCCAGCCGCCGCCTCAGCCCCTGCCCCAGTGCAGGGGGCAGCGCCAAGGAAGCCCCGAGGAGAAGGCGCCGAGCACAGGGGCCCCCGAGCTGGCCCGCAGGAGCTGGGGAAGGCCCTTAAGGACGTGGTGGTGGTGCTGAGCGGCTTCCAGAACCCCTTGCGCTCGGAGCTGCGGGACAGAGCCCTGGAGCTGGGGGCCAAGTACCGGCCAGACTGGACTCCAGACAGCACCCACCTTGTGTAGGCCTGCGCCCCCCCCCACCTCCCAGCCACTGCGTGCAGCCCCCTCTGCCCCTCCGCCTCGCCTTCTCTCTCCCCGTCCGCCTCTGCGCGCGTCCGTCTCGTCAGCACACTGTATGTGTCCTCTGCCTCGTTTCCCCTGATTTATACGTTTTTCACTACGTTTCCCTGTGTCTTTTTCTGTTTCTCCTATATCTGCCCCTTTTTCCTTCTTACTCGCCGCTCCTTCTTTCTCTCCCCGTCCTCCTTGTCTCCCTCTTCCCCTTCACCCCTCAGATCCCACCTGACTGACCCATCCATTCTGCTCCCCACAGCTGTGCCTTTGCCAACACCCCCAAGTACAGCCAGGTCCTAGGCCTCGGAGGTCGCATTGTGCGTAAGGAGTGGGTGCTGGACTGTCACCGTATGCGTCGGCGGCTGCCCTCCCGGAGGTGAGTCCTCACTGCACACTGTTGTACACACGTGCACACAAGTACACGCACCGACCCTGCCCCCATTCCTGTGCTGGGCAGTGCTAGGGATCTGGAGAGGAATCAGACCGGGGCCTCTTAGCGGAGGACATGGGCTGGGAGACTGTAGGAGGCAGCGGAGACTCGCCCGGCGGTTCACGGACGGCTCTGTGAAGTCTGCTGAGCGGAGAAGGGAAAGAACATCGCAGGCTGGAGAAACAGCTCGTGCAAAGGCTCGGGCAGGGGAACGGAGTGATGGGCCTGTTTAGATTCATTTAAAGCAAGACCCTGAAGCCGCTGCTTGGTGCCAGGCGGCCTGTGCAGTGGTGGGCGCCCAGACGCCAGGTCCTGCCTTTGACAAGACCTCTCACTCTGATGAGGGGCCGGGCTTGTTATGAAACAGTATGGAGGGAGGCCCAAGGAGAGACCACAGTGAGTACGGGTCATCAAGGACGAGAAGAGATACCAAAGTCGGGGTGAGCCTGATGTCTGCCCAGAGGAACTACAGGTGGGGCTCCGCTTGTAGCCGGGCAGCAGGTGGTAGGAAAGTGAGGCTGGGGCAGCAGGAGCCATGGAAGGCTCTGGAGCTGGGGAAGGACAGGGTCAGATCTGAGGCCTACGGTCGGAAAGGGGCCTTGAGTTCTACTCCAGGGGAGAGAAGACAGACCTGAGTGTGTTCAGACTCGGGGCTGTGCCTGGTGTATTTGGGAGACCATCTTTGTGGGGGGGGGATGTGGAGGCTGGGAGCGGGGGCGTCAGCTCAGGAAGGGCTCCTAGTGTCTGGCCTGGGGTTGGGCACTGCCCAGGCCCACCGACCCTCATCTGTGGTTCAGGAATCTGGATGCCTCTGGAACCAAAAGTGTTTTTCTAGATTTAGCACAGACCCGCTTGGCTGCACGAGCATCCTGAGCTGATGTGAGGCCATTTGTGAACTTTATTCCATGAAGTGTATCATTGTATTTATTACAGAAATATTCATGGTTTGATTGACAGGGCACATCCTCCTCCGCCCTGCCCCCACCCGCCCAGGGAGTGATATGTAACAGTCAGTGTTCCTGGCATTTGCCTCTCTAAAATCTGAAAAATTCAAAATGTTGCAACCTGCCTCGTTCCCAGGGTGTCTCCTCTGTGAGCAGCAGGGAGCCGCGGAAGGTGTGACAGGGGCGGGGCAGGCTCTGCGGTGAGGGCTGGGGTGTCCTGGGGAGGCTGCAGGTGGGGGCCCTGGAGCAGCTGGGGCCTTGCGGGTAGAATAGGGTGGGTTGGGGTCTATCTAGGAACAGGGAGCTGCATTTGGATCACTGTCTGCCTGGGAGAGCTGAGAGTGCTCAAGAAAAGGCAGCAAAACAAAGTGTCAGATTTGCAACTGGGTTTTGACCAAAAGAAAAACAAACCTTTAGAAAGCACGTCATGTTTTAAAGAGCGGGCGACAGAAGGGCGATTCCAGACGGTGGCTCGCCCCACAGTAATCACCAGCTGAGGTTTTTAAATCTTTTAGCTCAAAGCACTTTAAAGAAAAAACTTAGTAAATCTACCATTGATTGTTAATCAGCTGCGACACTTCAAATTCTCTGAATTTCCCATGAGACCCTGCTTTCCAGAGAGTGTTGTGACTTACCCAGCGGTATCCCACCGGCTTTGGAAAGACCAGGCTGTGTGCAGAAGGGTCTTCGTTTGTGCACCGGGAAAGCAGAGCCAACACACTGACTTGCTTCTGCTGCGTCCTTTGTGAGGGGATTGGGGCAAGCCAGTGACTTCTCTGTTTCCTCATCCGGAGCGCGGGGCTGAGAGGCCGCCTGCCTCAGGGTTCAGTGAGCGAGTTTGTCCCGTGTTGAGAGTGGGGCCGGCACGCGGGAGAGCCCGTGCAAGTGTCGGCGTCGTCAGAACAGGAAGTTCTCGTCCTGGAGCGTCAGCAGCTTAAGGAGCCATGAGTATAGAGCCAAGGCCTTAAACAATGTATTTGCTTTTGGGAATTTTCCCTTAATTGAGAGGCATTCTCCCAGTGAGAAACTGACTTTGGTTCTCAAAGGGGAAAATTATTTCTGTTTTTTTTATGCTTTCAGCAATGGGACATTTCTTCCCCAAGAGGGAGGGGCAGCCAGGGAGGGCCCCGGTCTCCTGTGTGGGTGGCTGGAGTGACTGGGGGTCAGTGGGGTGTTCCGGAGGTGGGAAGCAGGGCAGGCTGGGAGAGCGGCCATGGTTGTGACTCTGGGCATGTAGTACACGCCAGTGGCTGCTGCATCCCGAGTGCCCTCCCTACAGGCCCTGCAGGACAAAATATGCCGTTTCTCTGAGGCCCAGTTCCTTCCCCAGGTACCTCATGGCAGGGCCAGACTCCAGCAGTGAGGACGAGGGGGACCCTCACAACGGCAGCAGCGGGGATGAAGCCCCCAAGCTTCCCCGAAAGGTCCACTGTCCCGTGCTTGGGTGTGGGAGGGTGTGGTGGGAGGAGGACATGGGTCTGATGTGGTCCCCAAAGTCTCCTCCGGCCTCCTGTGGGCACACCTCCCCACACACATTCCCTCCCACTCTGTCCTTTCCTGCTCACTGACCCACCCTCCCTCCGCAGCGTCCCCAGACCAAAACCAAGCCCCCTCAGGCAGCAGGATCCAGCTCACCTCAGAGACCCCCAACCCCAGGAGAGTGCAAACCAGCTTCTCCAGGATCCCAGGAAGTTATCCACATTGAGGGGGAGTGCTCAGGTCAGAGCCTCAGGGAGAAGGGGCTGGGGGCCTGGACTCCTGGTCTGAGGGAGGAGGAACTAGACCTGGAGGTGGACTGAGATTGGGGTTTGGGACGCCTGTATGAGGACCAGGAGGACAGTCATCAGTCTCCCAGAAGACAGGGCAGGTACCTTGTGCTGACTAAGCTTCCACTCGCAGGAGGACAGGACAATGGAGCGGAAGATTCTGGGGACACTGAGGATGAGCTGAGAAGGTAGTGTTGGGGCTGGGGGCTCAGGGTGGGCCTGGCCTCGGGTCGAGGGGACCTGGTCTGCATGCTTGTCCTCCACTCCCTCCCCTTCCCCAGGGTGGCTGAGCAGAAGGAACAAAGGCAGCCCCCTCGCCCGGGGGAGAATGGCGAGGACCCATACGCGGGATCCACAGATGAGAACACAGACAACGAGGGTCCCCCAGAGTCTCCCAACCTGCCGGTTCCAGAACTCCCAGGTAGGAAATCTCTGCCTCCCTCCTGAAGGTGGATCTGTCCCTCTCGGTTCTCAACTGTGACTTGGTCCCTCCAGCCTGGTATGGCTGCCACCCACCCTGTGACTTGCCTCCTGGTCTCCCTGCCACTGCCTGCATTTGCCACCTCTTTGTTCTCTCAGGCCTGTTCCTGTTCTTTCCCTTTCCCTCTCTGTCGCCTCCTGACTGGGCTGTGAACACCTCCTTGCAGTCCAGCCTCACCGTCCCCTTTGGCTCCCCTGTGGGCATGAATGGCCCCTCCCTCCCATCAGAAGCACCATGGGGGGCCTTTTCAAATCTGCAGATGCCCAGGCTCCCTGCTCCCTACCACCCTCGCCCTCCCCTGCCCCGCTTGTTCAGTTAGTGTGGGATGGAGCACACAGATGATTTCTGTTGGGAGGGACCTGAGTAGTGTTGGCGTTCTCTGTCACCTCAGCCATGAGTGCGGGGGTGGGATGGGGGCGAGAGTCAGAGCCCTGCTGAGGGCTCCGTGGGGTGAGGGACAGTGGCCACTGGAAGAAGCTGTGCAGCCTGTTCCTCGTGGACATGGGCAGGAAAGCACTGTGATCCTCCAAAGCCCCCAAAATGGCATCAGTGGGCTGATGGCTCGGAAAGCCGGGCCACAATGGGCTGAAGGAAGGGCCGCCCTAAAGGCCGGAGCCTTCCCGGAAGGGGACGAGGCAGAGCAGGCCAAGAAGCGGCCGGCTGGTTGGTTTTCCGCCTGGCCAAGGTCATTCAGTGGCAGCAGCCCATCTGTGACTTACCTCATGTAAGAAACACATTAGAATCATTGGAACGGTATCTTTTACCATTAAAGAAGATAAAAACCAAGAGCCCAAGCTTCCCGGAAGGCTCTGCTGGGCCTGGCTGGGAACCACTGCTGGTGCTCATCGCCCTGCCAGGGGCGTCGTCCAGCCGCTGCCCTGCTTTCCTGTCTTGCCTCCAGCTGTTCTGTGGCTCCGGGCTGGTGCCTTGGCATCCAGGGCCTCACCGTGGCTCTTCCCTCGTCTCCCCAGATTTCTTCCAGGGCAAACACTTCTTCCTGTATGGGGAGTTCCCCGGGGATGAGCGGAGGCGGCTCAGCCGCTATGTCACCGCCTTCAATGGGTCAGTCTGGGTCCAGGGGAAGGGGTGCGGTAGGTTGCGGGAAGGATGGCACTTGGGAGGATGGGGAAGGGGTGTGCCCTGCAGGAGGGCACAGGCCCTGGAGTTCAGTGCCAGCGCCGCTGCATAGCTTCCCCTCGGCTTCCTCTCTAAAGTGAGGCTCCCCGCCACCCTCCTGAAAGGATTGGTGACAGTGGGAGCTGCTGATGTGGTGGCTGTGGCAAGACTGGCACGTGGGAGAATGGGAGACCCACAGGCAGCCTCTGGGGGCATGGGTGGGGATAGGAGAGGGTGGCCTTTGAGAATGGCTGGGGAGTCAGACAGCAGAGGGTACACTGATTCTTGGCTCCTTTTCTTCTCCCGCCAGGGAGCTCGAGGACTACATGAGCGACCGGGTCCAGTTTGTGATCACGGCCCAGGAGTGGGACCCCAGCTTTGAGGAGGTGGGTGCTCGGGGGCAGGGAAAGGGAGACCCAGCCTGCCCTTGAGTGCCCTGCATCTCCTCCTCTCTCACATGCGCCCCTGGCCCCCGCAGGCCCTGGTGGACAACCCCTCCCTGGTGTTCGTCCGCCCACGGTGGATCTACAGCTGCAACGAGAAGCAGAAGCTGCTTCCTTACCAGCTCTACGGCGTGGTGCCCCAGGCCTGAAGTGTGTGCCTGTGCACACGCACACGCGTGCATGCACACACACCGAAGTTTAATAAAGCTGATAGGTTTGGAGCCAGAACACCCAAGACCCTCCCGGCTGTCTGCCTTATCTTTGGGTTTTGCTTCCCCTCGGAGAGCCCGGTCTCTGACTGCCTGAGACTCTCGTCCTGGGGTCCTGGAGGGAATGCGGGGCTCTCTGTCAGGGCTCTGGTAGGGAAGGAACTGCTTGTCACTTCTCCCTGGCCCCTCAGCCCTGCGGTGGCAGGTGCCAGGGAATTGGGAATCTCATACCCCCTGAGCCTGTCCCTGGGTCCTGGGCAGGACGTCTGGCTGCTCATGAGGCATGCCTGTCGAAGTGTCGGCTCCCCTGGCCAGGGACGTCTCTTTCTGCAGAGTTCCCAGAGCAGCGCTCTGACCGGCACCAGCATGGTTGTGCATCATTGCCTCATTGCGGGGGGAGGGTAGGGGGAGCATTTTAACCAACCTGCCGAATCCTGGACCCCGTCGAGGCTCCAGCACATTTAAGGTGGGAGCTGAGCCGGGTGTGAGAGAATCAGGGCAGAAGGTGGGCTGGCGTTCTAGGTAGGGGCCATGGCGTGGCCAAAGGGCTGGGAGCGGGCGCTAGCGTGGTGTCTGGGTAGAGCTGAAGGAGCATTGAGGGGCAGACCCGGCTGGAAAGGGGGCATCGTCCCCGCAGCTGTACTGCCCAGTGCGGTAGCCAATGGATGGGGGCGGCGGGGCTATTTAAATTACCATGAAATGAAAGGAAAAACTCACTTCCTCAGCGACACTGGCGCCATTTCAGTGCTCAGTGGTTGCTGCGCCGGACGGCAGTAACAGAACATTTCTGTCCCTGCAGGGAGCCAAAGGACAGGGCTGTCAGCACCAGGCAGAGAACCTTGGGCTTTCCCCAGGGGCTTGGGGGTCTGGAAGGCCCACAGGGCTGGGGCATCTGGGTTTGAGATCTGCCCTTTTGGTAATCTTTTCTTGGACATTCCAAGCCCTTTCCCAGCTTTTGCTGCATCAACTAACCAGAAGCCACCAATCTTAACCTTTCCCCTTTCTTGACCTTTGCTTTTTTGTCTCTAAGAGGAAGGTGGTATTAGATTCTGCATCCACTCATTCATTTCTCGCTCATTCACACACGTACTGATCACTCACTCTATTACTTCCTACTGTTGCTGTAACAAATTACCACAAACTTAGTGTCTTAAAACAACAGAAATTTATGATTTCCTGCAGCGGCTCACACCCCCTTCCCCTCCATGGTCAAAGGCAGCGAAGGCCAGGGGAGCCTGTCTCACGCCTCATCACGCTGGCCCTGACTCTTCTTTCTCTTCCCATTTGAGGGTTTGTGATTCCGTGGAGCCCACATGGGTAGATGGGGTAATCTCCAGTTTAAGGTCAGCCCGGTTAGCAACCTTAATTCCTTCTGCTACCTTAACTCTCTCTCGCTACATCCCATATTTGCATGTTCCAGGGACTGGGATGTGGACGTCCGTTGTTCTGCCTCCAGCAACCACCGTGAGGGTGACCCTGGGGCTGCGGGGCGAGAAAACCAGACACAAGGCCTCTCCGTCCTGGGGCTGACGATCTGTGGGGAGAGACTGAGTGTGCGCTGCAGCGCTGGGCAGTGTTACCCAGTGATGGGAGTGACAGGGCAAGGCGGAGGCATTTGCGTAGAGTCCCGGGACCTCCCCCTCCGCAGGGACTTGGGGGAAAGCCACCCAGGCTCGGGAAAAGCAAGGGTGAGGGCCCTCAGGCAGGACCTGTGCGAGGAGCAGTAGGGCATCAGGGTGTCAAGAGACTCGGGGTCCACCCTGACTCAGCTCTGCCCCATTGGTTGCAGGCCAGTCCCATCCTGTGGCCTCAGTTTCCCCATCTGTACATGGTGTGTTTAGGCCAGATCAAATGAGTCTGTGCCCTTGAAACTGATGGTGGTGTGGTTGCTTTGAAGGAACTCTTCCTGGACAGCTACGTGCACATAGATACGAATCATGCTGTCTGGTTTGGAGGAGGTGCCTGAATCCTTCCAGCCCCCAGCCCTTCCTCCAGGCCTTCGGAGTGGCCTGCAGTCCAGCAACCTGCTCGTTTCTTTACCTGCTTTGTCCCACCCCTTCGGCCGGAGACTCCACAACCCATGTCTCAGTCCGTCCTCCACACAGGTTGGGTCTCAGCTCAAAGGGTGCTTGCTCAGAAAGCCTTTCCTAACCTCTGTGTAACCATACATGATACATGCTGTGTCATATTTCTAACTTGATTTGTTTATGGTCAAACTTCTCAGTCTTTTCCCTTATAATTTGCTCTTTTTGTACCTTGAAGGTACTTTCTCTACCTCTGAGGTCACTAAGATATTCTCTATTTCCATCTAAACATGTAAATTTAGATGTATCCATCTTAGTTTAGTGCTTCACATTTAGATTTTAACTCTGTAGGAGCTTCTTTCCGTGTGTGGTGTGAGGCAGGGATCTGCGTTAGTTTTCTGTTGCTGCTGTAATAAGTCACCAGAAACGAAATGGCTTCAAACAATACACATTTATTTTCTTACAGTTCTGGAGGCTGGCAGTCCAAAATCAGTCTCTAGTGAAAGTCAGGGCGGCAGCAGGCCTGGGTTCCTTCTAGAGGCTCCAAGGGAGAGTCATTTTCTTGACTCTTAGCCTCTAGAAGCTGCTGAATTCCGTAATTCCTTGGCTCATGGCCCTGCATCATTCCAGGCTCTGCTTTCATTGTCACCTCTTCTGACTCAGTTTTGTTTTCCTCTTTCCCATATGAGGGCCCGCTGGGGTAGTCAGGATAATCTTCCCATCTCACAGTCCTTAATTACATCTGCAAAGTCCATTCTGCCATGTGTAAGCTAACATACAGATTCTGGGGATTAGGACAAGGACAATTTTGGGGGACTATCCTGCCCATCACGGGGTCCCACTTCATTCTCTCCCATCTCAGCTCACAGATGAGCCTGTCCTTTCCCCACTCATCTGCAACGGGGGTTGGCAAACTGCAGCCCGTAGGCAAAATCCAGCCCACCTGCTATTTCTGTAAATAAAGTTTTATTGGAACCCAGCCACAAATTCATTAATATATCATAATGTGTGTGGCTGCTTTTGCGCTACAACAGCAGCGTTGGGTAGTCGTGGCAGCCACTGTAGAGCCTGCAAAGCCTAAAGATACATACATACTAGCTGGCCCTTTCCAGAAAGAGTTGCCAACCCTGATCTACAGGGGGTGGGCCTGTCACGTGTCAGGACCAAGGGTCACCTCCTTGTTATTCAGAATGGACTTAGCCTCTTCACTTTCCCCCCACTATTTGATCAGTGCCCACTTCTCTCACGAGACCAGGTCTGCCTTGTTTACTGCTCTGTCCCCAATACTCTGTGCAGCTCCGAGCACACAGTAGGTGCTTATGTGTAGAATGAAGAGCAGCCCAATGTTAGCTTGATCATCTGATCTTAGAGTGGGAGAAACTGGCCCCGAGGAGGACACTGACCTTGCCCAAGACGGTGATGCTTGCACCCTGACATGGGCCTTGTTCTAGGCAATGCTTCCGTTTTATAGACGTGTCTTCTGGGTCCAGAGATGAGACAAAGCTTGTCCAAGGCCCCTGGGCCATACCTAGTGGGTCAGGGCTGGCTCCAAAGCTTGGTCTTTATTTATTTTGATACTCAGTAATATAGCCCTTGTCCTTGACTTTTATCATTTATGTTGGGAATCTTTCCATGCCGGTACCTGTAGGGCTGACTTTTCCCTGCAGCTACACCTTCCACTCTGTGGCATTGCTGTTGTCATTCACTAGCTGGTCTCCTGTGATGAACACTCGGGTTGCTTCCCACCCGTGGGCACAACCACTGCGCTGCAGGGACTGTCCTTGCCCTGGTGCCTTGCTCACATGCTTGAGTTTATAGGGCAAATTCCTAGAAATGGAATAGTTGACACGGGCGTGTGTGCATTTCAGTATTTTACAGATACAGTCCAATGGCCAGAATGGAGGCACCTGTTTAACTTAATAAGGACAGAGCCTGTTTCCCCACACCCCTCACCAGCCTACCAAGCTAGCAGACTTCTTACCTTTGCCAAATGAATACTCAGGAAAAACCAGAGCCAATTCGTTCACACCACAGCTCCAGGTCCATGTTGGGGCCGGTTAGCTCCCACTGGGTGACACCTTCCCTTCCCCAAAACGGGTGAGCAGAGAGTTCCTTCCCCTTTTAAGTTAGAGCCCAGTAGGAGGCGCTAACCTCCCTGCCAACTGGAAGAGGGCAAGTCCATGCAGCCCGGTTTAGAAGTACCACCTCTTTATTTCCTGGGGCTGGCGGCAGAGGGGGCCAGTGAGCCCAGGGGGGGCTCACTCCCGCTCCGCCTGACTCTCAGCGGGGTGGTGGCTGCGTTGGTGAAGGAGCAGGAGGCGTCTCTGGCCAAAGGCCTGGCCGCAGCTGGAGCAGTGGTGCCGGGCGGTGGCCTGGCTGCTCGGCGCGGTGGGGGGGTCGTGACATAGGCGATGGGCGGCCAGTTTGGAGGGGAATGAAAAAGCCTTGGGGCAGTGCGGGCAAGGATAGGGGCGGGCGTCCGTGGCATGGTGTGTGTGTCGGTGGGCAGCTAGTTTGGAGGGGTAGCAAAAGGACTTGGAGCAGTCAGGGCACGGGTAGGGGCGGGTGGGCGCGTGGGTCCAGAGGTGGGCTGCCAGCTTGGAGCGGTGGCCAAAGGCTTTTGGGCAGTGGGGGCACGAGTGCGGGCGGGCGCCGCTGTGCGTGAGGCGGTGGGCTGCCAGCTTGGAGGGGTAGGAGAAGGCCTTGGGGCAGTCGGGGCATGGATGGGGGCGGGCGCCTCCGTGTGCCAACCGGTGCGTGGCCAGCTTGGACGGATAGGAGAAGGCCTTGTCACAGTCGGGGCAGCGGTGCGGGCGCTGGGGCGGGGGCCGCCTGCGGGGTCGAGTCGGAGCCCCCGAGGATGCAGCAGGCCCTGGAGCCGACTGGCGGGGCTTCTTGGACGAACCCTGGTGGGAAGCTAGGGGACAGTAGGGATGCTGGGCTCCTGGCAGCAGCCAACTCCCTAAGTCTAGGCTAGGCTTCCCCCAACCCCGGCCCACTTTGATATTCGAGTGTATCTGCGCACTCAAGTGTCATACTGAGAATCCTCAACTGTCATGCGCCTGCTCTCCACCCCTGCCATCTGTCATTCTAAGGGGTGCCAAAGCATTACTTACCTGTATCCCCAAAGCTGAGGCTTTTCCAAAGCTACTTAGGTGTCTGCTTCTACATCTTCCCAAGTGATCACCCTGAAATCCTGCATGTCATGTTCCTTGTCCCTCCTGTAATTTCCTGAGCCCTAGAAATGATCACGAGGGTCCCCCGAAGCCAACCAGGAGGATCCTGAGAACATCACATTTTGGCGATCCCAAATTGTCATCACCTTGGGCCCTCACATTTTCACCCTGAGACATCCTCAAAATGTGATTCTCTTAGCCCGGTTCCTGGAGAATGTCCCCCACCCACACAGCGATGGCCGTTCTCACCTCCTTTGCTCACCAGTTCCTTGCCAGCAGGACCAGGATCGGTGGCTGCAGTGGCGGGCTCGGCATCTCGTTCCAGCATCTTGCTGGCCCAGAGACCTAAAGGAGGGCCTGGGGGCGGGGGCGGAGGGGGGGGCGTCGCTGGTGATTATCAGGCTAATGAGGATAGGGCTGCAGGACCTAAAATCAGGGGTTAGTCTGTTTAGGGGTCTTTTTAAGTCTGGCATCCTAAAGTGGAGGCAGGAGTTGCAGGAAGGCGGAACTTAAGAACACCGTGGGCGGGGCTATGCAAATCTGACGCGGATGCATTCCCTTTGCCACTTAGGCCCAGGGTTAGAACCTCCGAGTGGAGTACTACCTGGGCCTCTCCTAAAACTCAGCAGCGATCCTGGGCGTGGAGAGGGCGGAGCCTATGCCCACAGTGGGTGGAACCTCCCCACCAGAACCTCCCCGGCAGGGTACTTACGACCGGAGTGGCCCGAGCTACACAAGTAGGACCCCAAATCTCCTGCTCTGAAGCTCAGACCCAGTGGAAGGGCCAAAGAACTCAGTGGGCGGGTCTTCTGCGACTTTCCCAGGGGAGGGGCCCCAGAGCTCAGTGGGCGGAATTTCACATCGAAGAGAAAGCTTTACCTCGGCTTAGTCTCAGTCCATTGACGCCTGGACTGCTAAATTTCTTCCTTGCTGAGGAATTTCATCCCCGGCATGGAGTTGGAGCCGTGGAGGGTAGAGGGAAGACCTTGGAGGAAGACACAGAAAGAACGTGGCATGTGTTGTGATCCAGAGAGTCTTAATGGACCTGTCACTTAGGATCTCAAGCGTCTGGGCCATAATGTACCCCAAGGGATCATGGCATTCGGGCACCAGTGCACCCTCCCAAGGCTCAGACATAGATGCAGTCCCTCCGGAACCTATGCATCAGCACCCCAAACGATCCTACTTCGGGAGATCCTAGCATGCTGCCCCTAATTCCTGTCCCGAAGACCAAGGCGTCTCGGCAGGGACGCCAGCACTCTCACCTGCGGACCGCCCCTCCCTAGGGGCGGGGCTCTGGGCTCCTCCCGCGGCGGCCTTGGTCTCAGCCGCGCTGCCCTTGGACGCGGAGTTGTTGCAAGCCGCACACCCAGCGACCACAGGGGAGGGCGGGGAGCGTTCGCACGCGTCTGGGCCCAGCCTTATTTCCATTCCCTCCTCCCACGCCGTGCCAGCGGGGGCGTCAGTACGCATGCGCAGTCGCGGTTCGAGGAGGCAGTGGCTGCGGAGACAGAAATGGATGGAAGGGGTGGGTGTGAAAGGTTGGCAAGTTGGTGAGTAAGCGCAGAGCCGCGGGCCGAAGGACTGTAGGCAATATCAAAGTGTACAGAGGTTTGCGGGGGCCTACGGTGGCTGACTGGAGTCAAGAACGTGCAGGAGTTAACACGGAGAGCTGCGCATAGACTCATTGAGACAGCGCCCAGCACGGGCACCTTCCCTTTTCTGTGTCCCACTTCTTTTCGAGCATTCCGCTGGGAGTCTGAGTTCCGTCACTGGAGGCAGTTTCAAGAGCCGATTGCCCCATCCATCCCTTACCGCGTTTCCAAAACATCTGGCTAATTCCTGGAGAGAGGGCGGGGCGGGGCGGGGCCGGGAGCGGCGGGCTCGGGGCGGAGCTGATACCCAATAAAAAGTACGTTATTTGCATAGCTCCTTGGCACCCTTCGTCATTGGGTTATTCCAGATTCTTTGCCCCTCCCACCCCAGTGGCATGACCCAGGGGAGGGGGGATGAGGGAGGGAGGGAGGTTCGAGCGGTACCCTGGCGGATCGGTGTTCCCAGAGGGGCTGGAACCCCCGGTGCCACTCCTGGGCATGCTTTGCATCCTTCCGCGAGCCGTGATAGTGCACCTCTCCGCCTAGCAGAGGAATGACCATGAAGTGCCCATAAAAATACCCTGCATGGGTGGTTCTTCAGCTTGATAACCCACAATGTCTGGCGAGCTCTGGGAGCTGTGGGAGTTACCCCAGGGGTTATTTGGGCTCTGGAGCCAGATTGCAAGGGTAATTGGTTTGGAATTTTGGCTTTGTCACTTTCTAGCTGTATGACCTTGGGCAAGGACCTAATTTTTCTAGGCCTCAGTTTTCTCATCTATACAATCAAGGGTTGTTAGTATTAAATTCAGTAATAAATGGAAAACGTTTACAACAGTGCCTACAGTGCCCAATAAATGTTACCAATATTCTTGTTCTTATTGTGCATTAAAATAGACCATGACAGGGTCAAGGTTGTCCCGGGAACAGCAATGAAGAGACCTCAAGGTGGGAAGGAGCAGGCTGTGTTCAGAGGACCTCTTTTATGCTGTCCTGCCTTGCTTCAGACTCACTGATCTTCCAATTCTTGTATGTGCTGTGGTCAGTCCTACCTCAGGGCCTTTGCACCAACTGTGCCCTCTGTCCCCCCAAGGCCCGTCCTCCATCACTGTGCTTGCTGATTCCCCAGTCAGGTCTCAGTTCAAATATTACCACTGCAGAAGTCCTCACCTGCCCACCCTATCTCATGGAGCCCTTACTCCTTCCATTACTCTGTTGTCTTATTTCCTTTGTATGTGCTTAGCACTGTATACCTGTCTTCCAGAATGTATGTTCTATTAAGATGGACAATATGGACAACTTGTTTATCTCATTCATTTCTCTGTCCCTTGCATCCAGATCAGGGCTTAGCTACATATGTGGTGTTCAAAAAAAAATTGTGTCAAGTGAATGCTTGAAAGAATTAACAGCCAGAAGCCCTCTCCAATGAGAAGGTAGAATGATGGGGAGGATGAAAAACTTGAAGTCAAGGAGTTGGCAACAGGCGTAAGCTGAACGGGAAGCCAAGCGAGGGTTGTTCTGGGAGCCACGCACCCACCGATCCTGAAGTGACCTGGAACCCGACTTTTTTTTTTCTTGTTTGTTTGTTTGACAATGAGGAGCCAACCTCACTCTTTTCCTATAAAATGGCCCTGGGCCTATGAGTGTATTGAGGCCTCTTCCCACCTCTCTCCGCGCCTGTGCTCCCAGCGTCTCTCCCTTGCCTTTGATGTCTCCCTGTACCATTCTCACCGTCACCTCGGTCTCTGATGTCTCCTCACCGCCCCCAGCCCAGCTGTGCGCGTCCGGTTCTGGATCCCCAGTCCCCGTGCCCACGGCCCCTTTAAGGGTGGCCCCGCCCCTGCGCCCGAGGTCCCTTTAAGGCCGGCCTGGCCCGCGCCCCCTCTCGGTCTGCAGGGAGCACCTTCCCTTCAAGGACGCACGCCTGGGCTCCGTCCCCATCTGACCGCGGGCGCGATGGCGGGGACCACGCTGAGGGTCGCGGGGCGGCAGCTTAGCCAGCACAGCGGGGCTGGAGCCCGCTTCCTCCTACGGCAGGTGAGAGCTAGCGGGACCGAGAGCGGGATCCCCGGGCCCTGGGCGGCCGCGGGGGCCGGAGACCTGCGTGCTTTAAATCCGGGGAGATCTGGGAGCCCCCGGGCTCGGGGCTGGATTCCTGGGTTCTTCACAGAAGAGGGCGCTGAGGACTTCCCAGACAGTGGGGACTCTTCGGTCCCGATGAATTTGCTGGGGCCCCAAGCTCCTGACTCCGGGGGAAGGAAGTGACTGGCGTGTCTGCTTCTGGCTCTTAGGACGAGAATCGAGTCGAGGCCTGGACTCCCAGGTCCCCAGTGAGTGGGTCTGGTTCTGCGCTCTCACCTGCCTCCCCCCGCCCCCTTCCCAGATGTTTGAGCCCAAGAGCTGCACCTACACGTACCTCCTGGGGGACAGAGAGTCCCGCGAGGCCATTCTGATCGACCCGGTTCTGGAGACCGCGCCTCGGGACGCCCAGCTGGTCAAGGAGCTGGGGCTGCGGCTGCTGTACGCCGGTCAGTCTGGGCAGGACTCCTGGTGGAGGGAGGCGGACGTGGGGGCTGGGAATCCTGCGTGCCCTCGCCCCACCCGCGTGCCCTCCCCCCACCCCGTGCCCTCCTGGACCTGGCCTCCTCTCTCTCCCAGTGAACACCCACTGCCACGCCGACCACATTACAGGCTCGGGGCTGCTCCGGTCCCTACTCCCTGGCTGCCAGTCTGTCATCTCCCGCCTCAGTGGGGCCCAGGCGGACATACACATAGAGGATGGACAGTCCATCCACTTCGGGCGCTTCGTGAGTTGGGTGCTGGGTCTTCCAGAGGGTGGTGGCCTGGACTTGGGCTCAAGGGATGAGGAGGCAGGGGGCCTGAGTTCCTCAGTCCTGGGGTAGGAGGGGCCTCAGGCCTGGGTTCCTGACCCCCTGAGCTTTGGTCTCTGGGAGAAGGACGCTATTAACCTAGGTCTGGCACTGGGGTAAGAGGCTCTGGGGAGGTGTGTTACTGGCTGAACTCCTTAAGTAAACAGCACTTACGCAGTTTCCTACAGTTTTGGGGCAGCTCCTTCAGCCTGGCATCTCCGTAAAAGTTGATTGGGGGCTGGACTACCAAGACCAGGGCTGAGGGACAGATCAAGCCCTGTCTTCTGAGAGCCACTGTTGGAGGCAGTAACATCCTGTGGCCGGGGTCAGGACTGGGTTGGGCTGTGAGGCAACCAGGGTGCAGCATTTAAGGAGGTGCTCACTCTCCAGGCCAGCGCCTTCCCGTGACCTCGCCTCCTTAAATGTTGCTCCTTAGGCACTGTCTTGCCTCACCCTAGCCCCAGCCCTGCCATTGCCGCACACAGGAACGGTCTGAAGGTTCCTACCCGCCTTTCCGTTCTTTTGCCACAAGCATAATCAGCTGGTTTCAGGCCAGAATTTCAACCCAGGGCAATGCGGAGGGGTGGGCAGGACGCTGGGAGGAAGTGCCCTCAGAGAGAGCTGGCAGGGCTTTTTTCTGATCAGAGTTGCTAAAGAAGTAGAGAGTTTGGCTGACATTGGAGACATGATGTCAGGTGACAGGGTTTTGCTGAATGGAGAGAGTCTGAGCCAGAGCATTTAGCTGAAGTGAGGGCTGTGCGGGATCAGAGGGTTTTGCTCCAGTGGTCGCGGCCTCTTTATTTCAAGCCTTTTTTCTGGAAGCAGAAAAACAACACGCGCCGTGCATTTATGTAAACAGTACGCAGTACTCCGATGCTGACATGCATTTCTTGGGGGTGAGAAGTCTTCGGAGAGTTAGAAATGGTCAGATTCTGTGTCCCAATGAGCCCGCTGGGAAACTGAATGAGGGATGTTCTCGCCCAATGAATGTCGAAGGGTTTAGCTGTGGTGTATTTAGTTTCAGTGTTTGCTTTTTAAAACGGCTTTATTTATTTATTTTTTAAATTTTTATTTATTTATTTTTAGACAGGAGGGAAGGGAGGGAGAAAGAGATGGGGAGAAACATCAATGTGTGGTTGCATCTCACATGGCCCCCTTGGGGACCTGGCCTGCAACCCAGGCATGTGCCCTGACTGGGAATTGAACCAGCAACCCTTTGGTTCGCAGCCCACACTCAATCCACTGAGCTACACCAGCCAGGGCTAAAACAGCTTTATTGACTGAAGTCATAAACCATCCAATTCACCCTTTTAAAGGGTGCAATTCAATGACTTTAGTATATTTGCAGAGTTAGGCAACCATCCTCACAATGAATTTTTGAATATTTTCATCACTCCAAGAAGAAACTCCACACCCCTTAGCCGGCTCCCCAGCTGCTCCTCCTTTCATCCCTACCACGTTAGGCAGCCGCTCATCTACCTTCTGACTATAGTTTTGCCTCTTCTGGACATTTCATAAACATGGACTCACACAATAGGTGGCCTTTTGTGACTGGCTTCTTTTGTCCCTGATCATAATGTTTTCAAGGATCATCCTTGTAGCATGTTATCAGTGTTGTCTTTCTTTTTATTGCCAAATAATATTCCATTGTTTGGATATAGCACATTTGATTTATCCCTTCGTTAGTCGATAGACATTTGAGTTGTCTCTCTTTTGTGGCTATTTGGGGTAATGCTGCCGTGAATGTCCATGTTCAAGTTTTTGTGTGGACATGCGTTTTCATTTTCCCTGGGCACATACCTCGGATGGAATTGCTGGATCGTGTGGTGACTCCACATTTCACAGCTTGAGGAAAGGCCACACTGCTGTCCAAAGTGGCTGCCCCATTTTTTGTTCCCACCAGCAGGGGATGGGGGCTCCAGTTCCCCCACGTCCTTGCCAACGCTTGTTACTATCTGTCATTATGAATATTCAGTGCTTTGTTTGGTTTTTACCCGAGTTCTTTATCAACCACTGGAGACAGGCACATTTTTTTTCTCTCCCTTATTCCACCCCCCCCCCCGATGTTTTAGAATTGAATTGTAACGTACATATAATGTGGTACAAAGTGCACATATTTGTACATATACAGCTTGGTAAATTTTTATACATTTACACTTGAGTAGCCACACCCAGGTACAGATAAAGAACATGCCCAGCGCCCAGAAGGCTTCCTTGTCCCTCTTTCTGGCCATTGACACCCTGCCAAGGGATCATTCTTCTGCCTTTTCTAAAATATTTTTTAAATTTTTATGTAGTTATTTTATTATTTTTTTAAAGGAAGAAGTTATTTTTTAAAAAATATTTTATTTATTGCCATGGCTGGTGTAGCTCAGTGGATTGAGCGCGGGCTGGGAACCAGAGGGTCCCGGTTCGATTCCCAGTCAGGGCACATGCCTGGGTTGCGGGCCAGGTTCCCAGTGAGGGCCATGTGAGAGGCAACCATACGTTGCTGTTTCTCTCCTTCTCTGTCTCCCTCCCTTTCCCTCTCTCTAAAATAAATAAATAAAATCTTAAAAAAAAAAGAAAAAGAAAGAAATATGAAAAAAATTTAAAAAAATTAAAAAAAAATATTTTATTTATTTATTTTTAGACAAAAGGGAAGGGAGGGAGAAAGAGAGGGAGAGAAACATCAACGTGTTGTTGCCTTCTTACATGGTCCTCACCAGGGACCTGGCCTGAAACCCAGGTATGTGCCCTGACTGGGAATTGAACTAGTAACACTTTGGTTCACAGACTGGTACTCAATCCACTGAGCTACACCAGCCAGGGCTAAATTTTTATTTTTTAGAGAGGGGAAGGGAAGGAGAAAGAGAGGGAGAGAAACACCAGTGTGTGAGAGATACATTGATCAGTTGTCTCTTGCAGGCACCCAACTGGGGAACCTGGCCCACAACCCAGGCATATGCCCCGACCAGGAATTGAATTTGGGACCTTTCGCTTTGCGGGACGACACCCAATCCAACACACAGGTCAGGGTGTCAGTAAATATTTTTTGGTTTGCAGGCCATATGATCTCTGTTGTAACTACTCAACTCTCCTGTTGGTGTGAAAGCAGCCAGAGAGGAAGCATAAATGAATAAGCATGGCTGTGTTCCAATACAACTTTATCTGTGGCCACTGAAATGTTAATTTCAATAATTTTCATGTGTCATGAAATAATCATTCTTACTTTGGTTTTTTTTTCAACCACGAAAAACTATAACAAGCATTCTTAGCTTTCAGGCCTTACAAAGGCAGGTGGCAGCTCCAGTGTAGCACACCAGCCATGGCTTACCAAGCCCGATGCAGAGCATTTCATTCTGTGAATTGATGACAACCCATCCATTATCCTTGTGTTGGCTGATTCCATTTTTGGGCTATTATCAATAGCACTACTATGAAGGTTCCTGTACAAATCTCTTGGTCGAAATTACCCTCAGTTCCAGGGAGTGGACTTGCTGGGTCACAGAGCGGACATATGTTTAACTATAGTAGAAGCGGCCCAACAGTTTTTTGAATTTTACACTCATACATTTTACACTCACAGTGGGCCAAATTCGGATGGTTTCATCGTGGCGTGAATTTTCTGTTTTAATAAGCAGCCATCAAGACTCGAACATTTTATCATCCATGAGGAGATTTAGGAAGTTAGTCTTTCCTGTTAAATGTGTTGATGGTTATACATGTTCCTTGAAGACCTTTCCTCTTCTTTCCCCTGTTATCCTCCACCCCTTTCACCCCTCCCCTCTGGTTACTGTCAGTTTGCTCTTTATTTCGAGAACGGTGCTTCTCAAGACTCTCAATTTCCCAGGTCCCATTTTCGAGATTCTGATTTAATTGATCAACATATGCCCCACAAAAGTATTTCTGTGCTTCCTCCTATTTCAAATTAAATATTTCAATTGTGGGGCAAGTCTTTTATCCCCCAATATTTTAATTTTTTTTATTTTTAAAGATTTTATTTATTTATTTTTAGAGAGGGGAAGAGAAAGAGGGAGAGAAATATCAATGTGTGGTTGCCTCTTGGGCGCCCCCTACTGGGGATCTGTTCAGAAACTCAGGCATGTGCTCTAATTGGTAATGGAACCAGCAACCCTTTGGTTTCCAAGCCCTCGCTCAATCCACTGAGCTATACCAGCCAGGGCACCCCAATATTTTTTTTTAAAGATTTTATTTATTTATTTTCAGAGAGAGGAGAAGGGAGGGAGAAAGAACAATGTATGGTTGCCTCTCACATGGCCCTCACTGGGGACCCGGCCCGCAACCCAGGCATGTGCCCCGACTGGGAATCGAACCGGGACCCTCTGGTTCCCAGCCCGTGCTCAATCCACTGAGCTACACCAGCCGGGCCCAATATTTTTTTTTTTTAATTTCAAGTATACAGACAAGTTGAAAAAAATTTTACAGCGTACACCTTGTATATCCATCCATCACTTCATCTTACTTTGTTTCCGCAAAAGATAGAAGGTTTAGCTGATGGAGTTTCAAAGTATTTAGCTACAATGTAAAATTATATTTTGGTTTTGAGTTGAGAGGAAATTTAAAAAATGCATGGTAATACTAAGATTAAATACTTTTGAATAATGGAGCAAAAAAAAAAAAATACACTTGGAGACAGAAAGGAAAAGAAACCGGGACCTTACTTGCCACCAGGGGGCAGTGTGAGCCGTGGGCACTGCAAGGTGAGAGAGCTGCGGGCTTGTACTGATCCCTTCAGTGTGGAGTTTAGTTGATGCAGGTAGTTTCAGAAGTTAGATCATTAGGGTAATAATTTCTTTTCCGACATTTGCTTCTCTTAATCGAGTGTGGGGATTTAAATAATGATGAGCTCCCTGGGCTGGCATTTTTGTGTCTGGGTTTTGTGGAGTATTTTTTTTTTTTTTTTTTTGGAGAGGGAGAGGGAGGGGGAAAGAGAGAAACATTAGTCAGCCTCTCTCACACACCCTGACCGGGACTCAACCGCAACCCAGGCATACACCCCGACAGGTCACCCTTCCCTTTTCTGGACGTTGCCCAACCACCTGAGCCATGCCAGCCAGGGCATGTCCAGGGTTCTTAATGTCAGTCTTAGAAGTGGCTTTGGGGATCAGAAAGTGGACGTTTGAGATGACAGACCCTGCTAAATTGCCCTCTAACATGGCCGTATGAGTTGTATCCGCATCCTAGGAAAAGTAAGGGTTTTCCTCAATCACTCTGAGTAACTGATAGTTGCCAATCTGGTGGGTGGATAATAAATAAATAAATAAATAAATATATATATATATATAATATTTTCAGCCTGCTATTTTTTTTTAAAGATTTTATTTATTTATTTTTAGAGAGAGGGGAAGTGAGGGAAAAAGAGAGGGAGAGAAACATCAATGTATGCTGCCTCTCACATGGCCCCCACTAGGGACCTGGCCACAACCCAGGCATGTGCCCTGACTGGGAATTGAACTGGGACCCTTTGGTTCCCAGCCTGCACTCAATCCGCTGAGCTACACCAGCCAGGATGATAATAAAGATTTTTAAATTTAACTCTCACCGTTCCCTCCTTCCTTCCCCCCGCCCCCTTCCTTTTAAGGGAGGTTAAACATCTTTTCAGATGTTTTTTGGCTATTTGTTCTTTTCCATGAATTACCTGGTTTTTTTTTTTTTTTTCTTTTGCCCATTTTCTTTTGGGGGTTCTTAGGATTCTTTTTTTTAAGATTTTATTTATTTTTAGACAGAGGGGAAGGAAGGGAGAAAGAGAGGGAGAGAAACATCAGTGTGTGGTTGCCTCTCACGCACCCCCTACTGGGGACCTGGCCCGCCACCTGGGCATGTGCCCTGACTGGGAATCAAACCAGCGACCCTTTGGTTTGCAGGTGGACTCTCAATCCACTGAGCCACTCCAGCCAGGGAGGAATTGTTTATATATTATGGCTGTTCATACTTTATAATAGTTTCTTATACATGCTGTTAATTAATACTTTCTCTGAGGTTTTTTCTGTCTTTTAACTATGATTTTATACTTTTTTATAATGAAGTTAAACTGTGTGCCCATAGCTGTCACTGTTTTCCCTCTGAATTTTCTATCATTCTGAGAAAAATCTTTTCTACCTCAAGGTTTTTAATAATTTTATTTATTTTTTATTATTGATTTGAGAGAGAGAGAGACAGACAGAAGCATTGATTTGTTGTTACACTTATTTATGATTCTTGTATATGCCTTGATAGGGATCAAACCCTCAACCTTGGTGTATCAGGATGCTGCTCTGACCAACTGAGCTACCTGGCCAGGGCCCTTTTCTACCTCAAGATATAGTTCCTTCTATATTTATATCTAGAATTTTAATGCCTTTTATGTTTAGATCTGTAGTGTATCCTGAATTTTGTGTTTTATTTCTAATTATAAAGTTACATGTTCATTGTATTTTTAAAAAAGGATGATATAGGAAAAGTTTAAAGAACAAAATATACATTTTGCCCTGGCTGGTGTGGCTCAGTGGATTGAACACCAGCCTGTGAACCGGAGGGTCGCCAGTTCGATTCCCAGTCAGGACACATGCCCAGGTGGTGGGCCAGGTCCCCAGTAGGGGGTGCATGAGAGGCAACTACACACTGATGTTTCTCTCTCTCTCCCTTCCCCTCTCTCTAAAAATAAATAAATTCTTTTTAAAAATAAAAAGAACAAGATATGTATTTAGAGTTCATGAACACATTTTATGAAAGGTAATACTATACAGGTGGCTTTGTAACTTGCTTTTTTGCACTTACTGGATATTAAACATATTTTTGTGTCATTAAATATTTGTGTATATCATCATTCAATCATATTATTGTTAAATTTTATTTTAATGATAATTTGTAAGGACAGGTTAGTATTTTATAATGGTATTAGTATGCTTATCTTTTTCTTATTGATTTGCAGGATCTGCTTGCTTGTGAAGTATGCTAGCTACCGTGTGGTGTATATGTTAGAACTGTATGGAGTCCCCAGCTGGCTTGTTCCCTCTGAGTTTTGTTTGTGATGTTTTTGTCATTGCAAAACTTCAGATTGATTTAAAGTCAAGCCATTGATCTTTTCCTTAATGATTTACAACATTAGGGATCACATTTGAGTGTTGTTTCCTAACCAGAGGTCGTATATTCATTTGTACTTTTTAAAAAAAGATTTTATTTATTTATTTTTTAGAGAAAGGGGAAGGGAGGGAGACAGAGAGGGAGAGAAACAGCAATGTATGGTTGCCTCTCACAGGGCCCTCACTGGGGACCTGGCCCACAACCCAGGCATGTGCCCTGACTGGGAATCGAACTGGGACCCTTTGGTTCCCAGCCTGCGCTCAATCCACTGAGCTACACCAGCCAGGGCTCATTTGTACTTTTGTTGCTGTCACAGTTTTACGGTTTTATGTTCTTGCCTTTAATTCATTTGGAGTTTATGCCGGTGTGAGGTCTGAGCCTGGAAATCTAACTTAGATTTTTACAAAATAGGTTATCTGTCAATAGATGTGAGCCTGGAATAGTTTCACCAGGAGGGCAGAGCCTTCGGCTTCCTGGTGACCGTCTGTACTTTCCCTCCCTGCCAGGCCTTGGAGACCCGGGCCAGCCCCGGCCACACCCCGGGCTGTGTCACCTTCGTCCTGAACGATCACAGCATGGCCTTCACCGGAGATGCCCTGCTTATCCGAGGGTGTGGACGAACGGACTTCCAGCAAGGTCACAGTCCTGTCCTGCAGCCCGGGAGCTTAGTATAGTTATGAGTGTGCCAGGGTTTTAAGTCTCAGCTGCAAGAATGAATGAATGAATGAGTGTTGAGCGTTTAGGGGGTCAGGATTAAACTCAAGGTGTTTAGCTGTGGAGTGGGGGTGGAGTTAGATTCAGAGGGTAGCTGATCAGGGAACAGTTAGATTGAGGGGTTTAGTTGTTAGGGGATAGTTAGGTTCAGGGGTGAGTTAATTATCTATTGCTGTGAGAGAAGTTACCCCAGAACTGAGTGGCTTAAAACAATGATTAACATTTATTATCTCATATGGTTTCTGAGAGCTCAGACTCTGGGAGCAACTTAGCTGGGTGTCGGTTTTGGCTCAGGGTCTCCCATGAGGTTGCAGTGAAGCTGTGCGGATGGGCTGCACTCGGCTGAAGGCTCGCCTGGGGCTGGAGGCTCTGCTTCCACGGAGGCTCATTCGCATGGCTGGCAAGCTGGCCCAGGCAGCAGGCAGGAGGTCTCAGGTCCTCTCTGGCGGTCTGTTTAAGGGCCGTCACCACCTGGCAGCTGGATTCTCCCAAAGGGAATGATCAGACAGAGAGAGAGAGAGGACCCCTAATTTTTTTTTAAAAAGATTTTATTTATTTACTTTTAGAGAGAGGGGAAGAGAGGGAGAGAAACATCAGTGTGTGAGAGAGATATCTATTTGATTGCCTTTCGCATGCCCCCAAGTGGGGACCTGGCCCACAACCCAGGCAGTACCCTGACTGGGTATTGAACCAGTGACCCTTTGGTTTGCAGGCTGGTGCTCAATCCACTGAGCCACTCCAGCCAGGGCAGGGGCCCTAATTTTTCTTTCTTTCTCCCTTCCTTCCTTCCTTCCTTCCTTCTTTCCTTCCTTCCTCCCTTCCTCCCTTTCTCCCTTTCTTTCTTTCATTTTATTTACCTATTTTTAGAGAGAAGGGAAGGGAGGAGGGAAGGGAGAAAGAGGGAGAGAAACATCAATGTGTGGCTGCCTCTCGAGTCCCCCGTATTGGGGACCTGGCCAACAATCCAGGCATCTGCCCTGACTGGGAATCAAGCCGGCAACCCTTTGGTTCGAAGGCTAATGCTCAATCCATTGAGCCACATCTGCCGGGGCCCTGATTTTTCTTAATGACCTAATTTCCTAAGTTAAACTCTGTCATTTCTGCAATATCTTATTTATTAGATGCAAGTCCCTTCATCCAGACCACTAAGTCAAAGGTGAAGGGAATTAGTGTTAAATTTTGAAGAGGGTCAAAGAGTTTGTGGCCATATTTTAAAACTCCATGAGAGATTTAGCTGCTGGAGGTGTGGTGGGGGTGGGTGGGGCTGGTGGCTTTCGGCTCTGGTGTTTACTGCTAGCTAGTTGTCAGTCAGTGGTTTGATTGCTGGGGGGGCCGTGACGTTCCAGGTTTAGCCGCTGGGGGCACTCAGATTCAGGGATTTCTCTGTGAGAGAGGAGTTTCAGAACCTCAGGGTTTGGCTGCCCTTTGAGTGTGTGTGTGAGAGAGAGGGAGAGGGGTAGAGAGAGAGAGAGAATGTGGGGTTGACAGTGGGGGGGAGGATTTAGCTGCCTTGTGGGAGGAGGGCGAGACTGGATGAGCGGGAAAGACAGCCACGCTGAGCTGGCAATGGGTAACCAGGTCCCCTGGGCGCCTCTTGCTTCCTCTTCCTTCTCTCCTTATCTCTCCCTCTCAGTCTCTGTCCTTTTCGCTCTGAGGCTCCTATGCTCCCCCTCATGCACTCCCAAAGCAGTCATGAAACGGAAGGGTTCAGGGCTCGGGGCTTCCTGTTGGAACCATGGCGCCGTTCTCCTCCTTGGCCTCATGCTTTCAGTTTCTTACCTTCAAGTCCACCGCGCCTGGCCAGACCCTTTTTTGGCATCCGCAGAGTGAGGGCCAGTTCCTCTGTGCGTCAGTGTCTCATCTTAACCTTATTTACAGCCATGCCGAGTGTTTCACCATTCCTCACTTCTCTGTACATGCTGTTCCACCTGCCTAGAATATCCTTTCCTCTCCTTCTCTACCTAGATAAAGGGGTACTAGCAGGAAATGAGGGAGGGGGTTTAGCTACCTCCACCCTTTTCTTGAGGGAAGGGGTTAAGGGGCCTCTCTTGTCCTCTTGATCCACTGACCTCTGAGCTTTCCCTCCCCAGGCTGTGCTAAGACCTTGTACCACTCCGTCCATGAAAAGATCTTCACACTTCCAGGAGACTGTCTGATCTACCCTGCTCATGATTACCATGGTGAGGGCTTCCTGGAGGAGGCATGGGACTTACATAATTTACTGCTGGCTTGACAGGGAGCACCAGAGTACTGTAATCCTCATGGGGCATGGGACTACAATTCCCAGAAATTCCTCTGGCCCAAGTGATCTAGTGCTTCTGTGTACTGAGTGTGAATGTAGAAACCATGACCCTAGAATTCCAGAGGGCCTGGGTTTTCCTAGGACCTCTTTATAGAGCTTAGGGAACTGAGAAACTACATTTCCCATACTGCCCGTTGAGGAGGGAAAGCAGTTTCAGGAACATTCTGAGAAAAGCCTATTAGTCCCAGGCCAGACAGGCACCCCAAAGCCTTCTGGGAAGTATAGTCCTGAGAGGCCCGAGGACTGAACAGGTGGACAATCCTCCCCCTCCCTTGGCCATTAGGGCTCACAGTGTCCACTGTGGAGGAGGAGCGGACTTTGAACCCTCGGCTCACCCTCAGCTGTGAGGAGTTCATCAAGGTCATGGACAACCTGAACTTGCCCAAGCCTAAGCAGATAGGTGAGTATTGGGGGGTCTGGACTCCTGGTCTGTGGGTGGAGGGGTTGGGGGCCCAGACTCGTGGTGTGTGGGGTGGGGGTGCCGTCCTGGACTCCTGGGTCTAGGGGAAGGGGCTCAGGGGCAGGACTCCTTTCCTAAAGAAGAGGGCTCTTAGGATTTCCGGGTCCCGTTTAAACTTGCGGGGGCCCCTTCATTTCAGCCGTGGTTTCTTCTTTCAGACGTTGCTGTTCCAGCTAACATGCGCTGTGGGATCCAGACCCCCCCTTCCTGACATCACCTCCGTCAGGTGCTCGTGTCCGTTAAAACTGCAGTAGGTGGGGTGAGGGGAAGGTGCCGTCACTGGGGCCTCTCTCCTCTTCCCCTCCCTCACCAGCGCTCAAGCCTCTCAAATAAAAAAAAAATTTTTTTGTTCTGAATCTGACTTCTGTCTGTTTTCTGGGGGAACCCATTGGGCTTCTGGGCTGAGGTGCCTGGGGTTCATTCTGGTGTTTGGAGAGGCCAGACAGCGGGACAGAGTGAAGGTCCAGAGAGCCCAAAGGAGAAGATATTCTAACTCACAAGAGCAGAAGCAAACAGGTGTCTGGGGCAGGGCTTCTTGGCCCTGTGGATTAGAACGTCTTGTTGAGTTTGAGCCATTTCCTCCTGTGAGACCCAGGATAAAGTAATTCTCTTCTCCAGGCCTCTTCTGTAAAATGAAAATAGCAATGTGTTCTGACGGTCCGGTGAGTTCATATGAGTGAGGTGCTTGACACACTACCTGCCCGGCAGGCTTCGTATCAGTGTTAACCACTATTTTTTTGTAAAGGAAAAGTAAGGCCCTGGCTAGTGTGGCTCAGTGGATTGAGCGCTGGCTTGTGAACCATAGAGTCACTGGTTTGATTCCCAGTCAGGGCACATGTCTGGGTTTCAGGCTAGGCCCCCAGTGGGGGGCACACTAGAGGCAACCACACATTGGTGTTTCTCTCCCTCTCTCCCTCCCTTCCCCTCTCTAAACATAAATAAATAAATCTTTAAAAAAATATAAAATAAGATTAACATTTTTAAAAATTTGTTTTATTTTATTTATTTATTTTTAGAGGGGAAAGGAAGGAGAAATAGAGGGAGAGAAACATCAGTGTGTGGTTGCCTCTCACATGCCCCATACTGGGGACCTGGCCTGCAACCCAGGCATGTGCCCTGACTAGGAATTGAACCCGTGACCCTTAGATTCACAGGTCTGCACTCAATCCACTGAGCTACACCAGCCAGAGCAGATTAAGATTTTTTTTAATTGAAAAAGTGAAATGTTAGCATTGTAAGATATGGATACAGGAGCCATAATGAGAAGCTGACATTTGTAATTCAAGCACTCACTTGTTTAAGATGCCCAGGAAATCTGATATGTGGGGTGGACATAGACTGACCCCTGTGTTGGGAGTGACAAGCAGTGGAGGGTCCCTTGGCAGTGGGGAGGTGATTGTCCCTGATAAACTATGGGTAAAAGAAGAGGATTTCTTATCATTTGAAACTGAGCTGCTGAATCAGGTTTTCAATAGAAGCTCTAGACCTTTTTCAGACACAGTGGACGACAGCAGCCATATTGGTGCCTATCCCAACCACACTCACTGGTGTGTCCCAGACTCCAGGGTCCCAACCATGGCCACACCCTAAGCCTCCATAGGCACAGCGTCTATCACCACGGCCTCCACAGTAGTTTCCATAGTAGGTGCGGCATAGCCTTGGGACGTGAGGACGAGCGGTAACTATTATTGTCACTATCAATTGGAATGATCTTCCAGGCATTTCCTGCCTTAGAGTGACAGTCTGCGTAATGGCTAAGAACAGACTTTCCAGAGAACGTATCTGGTGCTGACCTTCACAACATGTACAGACTTTGGGCACGCTTGTCCCGCCCCTCTCTGCCTCAGTTTCCCCAACTATGAAGTGGGGATAGACATCTCTTGTTAGGCTGCTAGGATAGGATTAAATGAACGTGTATCAACTTTTAGCACAGCTCCTGACATCCAATAATACTTTCTCCCACCAGTTATTTTCCTGTTTTTACCCAGAGAGGAAAGGGTCTGACTGACACCTTTAACCTCTCTGGGCCACCCCATAGCAAAGCGGGGAGGGCACACTTCTCTCTGTCTCTGGGCGGGTCTCTGACTCAGCTCAGAGCACCTCAGCGTCCCCTTGTCCAGCTCCCCAAACCGGTCGCGGCTCTTGTAAAGGAAAGGGCTCATCAGAGGGGAGAGGTCCCTATCTGCATTCCCTTCTTTCTTTCTTTCTTTCAGCATTCCCAGGGTCTGGCATTAGGGAGGCGTTTGCACATAAGAGACCAAGGCACCTGGCCCTCCAAGGGACAGTAATGGGGGTGCTAGAGGCAGAGTCGGGGGGTCGCGATGCTGGGTTTTCCGAGGGTGGGACCGGTGGGGCCGGGATGCCCGGATGCCACGGTCGCGGGCGGGGCACGCAGGTCGCTGCCTCCTCCCTCGGGAGCTGTTGGACCTGTTGTGCCCCCCCTCCACTTCCGGGCTGCTGTGCAGGGGGACCGAGCAGCCTCTCTCCTCCCTCTTCCCCAGCCACCTGTTTCAGAGGCTGAAACGACAGCGCCCGGAGTGCAGAGCGAGCGCGCCGAATCCTGAGCGGGTGAGAGGGCCGGGGCTGCGGGGCAGCAGAGGGTTGGAGACTTGGGGCGGAGGAGGCTAGAGTTTGGGAATTTAGCTCCCTGGAGGAGCTGAGGACTCAAGACTCCTGGTTTGTCTGGAGAGAGGGAGACTAGGAGCCCCGAGTCCTGGGTCCCTGGGTGAGGTGGCACTGGCGCCGCTCCTTTGGTGTCGGAGCCAAGTCTGCCAGGCTCCGGAGTGCAGGGGACAGGAGCCCGGACTTTTGAGTCCCCGAGGGAAAAGGAGACCCGGGGTCGCTGTAAGGTGGGCCAGGGACTGTGGGGGGCAGCCGGGAGGGTGACAAGGTGCCGCACCTGGATAGAAGGGAGAAGCCAATAGGGGGCGGCCTAGGACCCAGGACTCAAAATCCTGTCCCGCCTCCGGGGGCGGGGCGAGAGCCATCGAATCCCGCCTCTGAAAACTCCAGGCCACGCTCCCGGAGTGCTCAGTCCGTTCCTTCGAACTCTCAGGCCTGGTCCCCCGGGAAGAGTCTGGCAGAGCGCGCGACCTCCTGGGCCCCGCCCTCCGCTGCCGGTCCACGCCCCCGGACTCCGGGCCCCGCCCCCCGCTGCCTGTCCACGCCCCCGGACTCCGGGCCCCGCCCCCCGCTGCCTGTCCACGCCCCCGGACTCCGGGCCCCGCCCCCCGCTGCCGGTCCACGCCCCCGGACTCCGGGCCCCGCCCGCCGCGCCGTAGCGAGCCACCGCCATGGGGACTCCCAGCAGCCCAGACGAGGGGGCTCCGCCACCGCAGGTCCCAGAGTGCGATGAGGCGCTTCAGCCCAAAGGAGCCGCCCAGCCCCGGGAGCACCCCGAGGGCTCCCGCGAGCAGGAGGCTCCCGCGGTCCCGGCGGAGCTTTCTAGCAGCGGAGGAGCTGAGCAGCAGGCGGAAGAAGAGGAAGAAGTGGCCGAAGGCAGCAGCACTGAGAGCAGCCGCGACGTGGTGAGCGACCAGGAGGGCAGGAGCCCCGGGGGCGGGGGTGAGCCAGAGCAGGTGACAGGGACAGCGAGAGACAGGTACGGAGAGACCAGATAGACAGAAATCGGAGACAGGGAGAGAACCCCAGAGATATGGAAACTCCTGAGAGACAAAGACACCGACCCAGGGCCAGAGAGAACCAGACCGAGTGAAAGACAGAGACACCTAGAGACCGGTAGAGAGAGGCCAGATGGACAGAGACCCAGAAACAGGGAGACCGAGAGGCAGAGACCCTGGCTGGTGTGGCTCAGCCGGTTGGGCCTTTGTCCAGTAAACCCGAAGGTCGCAGATTCAATTCCCTGTTAGGGCACATGCCAGGGTTGCAGGTTCGGTCCCCTGTGGGGCACAAACGAGAGGCAGCCTATTGATGGTTCTTTCTCACATTGATATTTCTCCATCTCTCTCCCTTCCCTCTCTCTAAGCACGTCCTGGGATGAAGATTAAATAAAGAAATAAAATTGAAAGAGAAGACCCAAAAGAGACAGAGACACAGGAAGAGAGACTCAGAGACATGGTATAGAGACAGAAACCCAAAGCAGGGCAGAGATGCTCAGAGAAACAGAAATAGAGACAGAGAAACCTTAAGAGAGGGAGCTACTCGGAAGAAGAGGAAGGGAAGGAACAACTTAGAGACAGAGGACAGATACCGAGTGGGAGAGACGAAGCCCAGAGAAACAGGGAGAAAGACTCGAGAGACCTGGAGGGAGAAAGAGACCCAGGGCCTACGAGGACTTGACGCCCAGAAACAGGACCTGGTTAGAGAAAAAGAAACACCTCCCTCGAGCTGGCTCCGGAAACTGCGAGCCCCTGGGGCCGGGTGGTCACCGGACTTGCACCCTCCCTAGTATGAAGCATGATGGTTGAGTTTAGGCCAATAAAGACCCGCTGAGGAAGTTTGAGGCAGGGGACAGACCAATTTAGTGACTGCGGGGGGCGAGGCCCCTCCACTTGACCACACCCTCTTTTATCTTAGGGGGAGTCCCCGCCTTCCATACAGACCCGAGCCACGCCCCCCACACCCACCCAGTCTAAGGAAGGGGCGCGAGGGGTGGCGCAGCGGCTTCGAGAGCAGCAGCTGGAGGTTCTGACGCGAGTGGCCCTGATGGAGCAGCGAGTGAAGGAGCTACAGCGCCAGAGGAAGGAGCTGAGGATCGAGGTGAAGCTGCAGACCTCGTGCGAAATCTTCCAGGCCTTTCCTCCACGGAATCCAGTTCTAGGCTTCCAGCCCCCTCCTTCCCTAGACCTCCAGGCCCTAGCCTTTGCGTTCTCGCCGCAGATGGAGGTTGAGGTGGCGCTGCTGCGGGGTGAGCTGGCTGGGGAGCGAGTGGCTGTCCGGCGGGAGGAGGAGCAACTCCGGGAGCTGCTAGAGCAGCATGTGGACACGGAGCAGGGCGGCCAGGAGCAGCGAGAACAGAGGGAACAGGTCTGTTTGTCCGGCCGAGTCTTCATCATCAGTTTTCCTCCTTGTTGGAGGGACATTCCTGGTGGGGTTCCCGGGACGAGGGCTCCCAGGACTAGGGTTACCACTGTTCCCCAAATGGGGACACTTGGGCTGGGATGGGAGGCAGTAATGCCCTTCCTTACCTTTCTCCTGCCTCCCTGACCATGATTTTGGGGTCTGAATCACTGGGACCTTCTTTTGCCCCCCTCTCTTTGCTCTTTTTAGTGTCATACTGTGAAAAAGTTCCACCAATAACAATAGAAGAGTCAGACGGCCGCCATGTGGTGTGCTCCTTAGCTTCAGCAGTGATCACCTCCGTGCCTGTTTCCTATCTATCCCTCTATTTGCTTCCCTATTGCTAGTTTTGAAAGCCTATTCCAGATATCACATTACTTTTTAAATAAGAACTCCTTTTTAAATTAATAAGTTCTTAATATTGTCTTATTTCCAGTGTTCAAGTTTCCAGATTGTCTCAACAATGCCACTTAAGAGTTGGCTGTTTGAATCAGGTCCCCAAAAGTGTTGAAATGCCATATGTGTTGGGGGTTTTCTCCATCTCCTTATTTGTATTTTTTTCATTACCTATTTCACTTCTAGTAGTCCCTACCTACTATTGTTTTCCATTCCGCTTGTTGGAGAAACCAAGTCTCCTGTCCCATGGTCGGGATGTGGCCTGTGTCCTTTGCCCTTGCGTGTCTGCTTCCTCGCAGCAGGTGGTAGGTTAGAAGCACAAGCTGCATCAGATTCAGGTGTGCTTGGCGCTTCCTGTGTGCCATGGCAGGGGGACGTCATTTCTGGTTGTCCAGCCTCAGTAGGTCACTCTGATCCCTTCCTAATAATCGTTTACCCAAAGGCTTTAACACCCTCCATTGGTGGTCACTGTGTGGGTCAGTTAATGTTACAGTTTAGGGGACGGGACCTTTGTCGTTCTGTCAGATGGTCTCTGCCTGTATCTTGTGTGTGTTGTATCCCTGGGCTGGGCCCTCAAAGAGCCTGTGTTTCTCAGCCCTGATCTCTCTCCCGTAATCAGACCTTGGTGTCCTGCTGAAGATACTGGCTCCTAGATATTCCTTCCTCCCCCAGTCCCCAGGAGTCCAGGTGCCCAGGCCCCTCCTCCCGCAGACCCAGGAGTCGGCCCTTCTTGGTCACCGCAACCAAAGCTGATCTCAGCAACTCCCTTTTCTACATTGTTCCTAGCTCACCCTCCCTTAAGTCACCAGGCCAGAGTCCTGGACCTTGCTCGGCACACCTCCCTATCTTTCACACCCAACCCCGCCAATCAACACGTCCTGTCCTTTCGGCTCCCTGATCCTCTCTGTCTAGCCGATCCCCTTGGCATCCCCACTGCCCAGGCGGAGTGTAGGTCTCATCCTCCCTGCTTGGAGGACGCATGAGGGAGCCGGTCTCAACCCCTGGAACCCATCTCCCAAAGGGATGATCCCACACCTAGGTCCTGCTCCATCATTTTGATCCTTCCATGGCTCCCCACTGCCCCAGGCTAAGGGCCCCTTAGCCTAGTTCACCAAACCCAACATGAGCTGAGCCCACCTTTCCACTGTCATCTCCCCTGCGCTCCCTGTCTCTTTCCTCTGCCATGTCTTCCTCCATGACCGGAGTTTGCCCCTAAACTTCCCATACTTTTCAACTCTGTGGTACATTTGCAACATGCTGTTCCCTCTCCCCAAAATGCCCTTCCAACCCCCTCTATCTCCTTAGGTCTAAATGCTCTCTGATTGTTGAGGCTCATCTTAAAATCCTTATATCCAGGAAAACCTGAGATTACCCCGATAGAAATTGCTCCCTGCTCTGGGTTCCGATGGTCTCTGCATTTCACTCTCCTGATTGTCCCAGGCTGTGACTGGCTGTGTCCCCACCTGGGGCCCAGGGACCAGGTCTGACCCCCTGCTCTGGGTCCCAGGATCAATCACCCAGCATGGATATGCTTTGCTTTGCATTCATTCATTCATTCATTTTCTTTCTTTCTTTTTTTAAAAATTAATTAATTTATTTTTAGACAGAGGGGAAGGGATGGAGAAAGAGAGGGAGAGAAACATCAATGTGTGGTTGCCTCTCACACAGCCCCTAATGGGGACCTGGCCCACAACCCAGGCACGTACTCTGACTGGGAATTGAACCAGCTTTGCTTCACAGCCTGCACTCAATCTGCTGAGCTACACCAGCCAGGGCATCATTCACTTCTTGAACAACTGTTTATATGATGCCTACTCCAGGCAGGCCAGCACCAGAGTGAACCAGACACACAGGGTCCCTGCCCTCATGAAGGCAAGCCTGGGCAGGAGGGCATCTGAGGTCTGGTGGGTCTGGCCTTTGCTAGCCTCTGTGCCCGTCCCTTGTGCTCAGGGGGAGGCTAAAAGCTTGGCTGTTCTTTCAGGACCAGAGGCGGCTGAGCCAGGAGCGGGATCGAGTGGAGGGTCTTCGCCAGAGACTCCGGGAGGCCCAGGGACAGCTCGACTCACAGCCAGAGGACCAGCGTGAGCGGCTCCTGCAGACCATGCAGGAGGTGAGGGCCCTTTGGACCCTCTCAGGGACCCGGTGTCCAGGCCTCTCCCCCCTCAACACCCAGAAGTCCAAGCCTTCAGCCTCCTCCTCCCAGAGTCCCCTAAGCCCCAGGACTTGAGTCTAGGCCCTCAGTGCCTCCTCCCTCGTTGACCTGGAGTCCTGGCCCCCCCTTCCCTCCCCTGAGCCCTCGGGGCCCAGGCTTCTAGCCCTTTTGCATTTCCGCCTACAGATGAGGGAACAGCTGGATGTGGCCCAGCGTGCCTACGAGGACCTGGAGTTCCAGCAGCTGGAGCGGGAGAGCCGGCGGGAGGAGGAGGATCCTCGGGGCAGCCCTGGAGCTTGTGTGCGGGACCCCAAGGTCCAGGAGCTGCAGGCCAGCCTGGCTCAGCACAGGGTAAGCTGGGCCGCGCTCGCCGCCTTCCTCGCGTCCCCCTCTGTCTTTTCCCTCCACGTCTGGCCCTTTCTCTGTTCCCTCCCCGTGCGGTGTTCTCCACTGTAGGAACAATAATAGCTGATGCCTGTTTAATCGTGCAACAATCCTGAGAGACAAATTGTACTTTTTCCCATTTTATAAATGAAGAAACTGAGCATCATCAGTGTACTCACATAACCTTTTCCAAGTCACTTAGTTTGTCAAGGACACAGCCGGGATATGAACCTATTGGGTCTTCACCACTACACTCTGTGCCTGTCAAACCCTATCCAAAAAGATGCTGTCGCCTGTCCTTTCTGGGAGCATCAGAGTCCAGGGTCCGACAAACCCCTCTGGAAAAAAGTGACATGGTTGGTTATACAAAGCACCAACTTTTCTGAAATTTTGGATCAGAAAGTTCCGATGCGTGTTTTCTTTCTCCACCTCTATTTCTTTCTGGGTCTCTTTCCTGTCACTCTCTCTTTTCCTTTCGTCCGCCTCACGCAGCTTCGGTCCGTCCCTGCTCTGTTTCTGCCCTGTCTTCCTTCTCTGCATCTCTTCTCTTGGGATCTGTCTAAGTCCTCCTTCTGGTTTGTTTCTCTGTCTGTCCCTTCCTCTATCTCTGGCGACTCTCTCTGGGTCTCTGTGTCCCTTGGTCTCTGTCTGTAGATTGAACCCTCCTTCCCCTCTTCTGGACCCCCCAAAGGGAAGAAGGCACCAGGGAGCTTAACTCTGAGTCCCCCCCCAGCTCCTCCCAGGCACCCAGGTCCCAGGGTCTCTGTTACAGGGTAGAGAAAAACCCCAAGCTGGTTCTGGAGGAGCCAGCTGGGGACCTGGGGCAGCTAAGTAATGAAGGTACTGGGGGTGCCGTACAGCGCCGGACCCAGGTCTTGGAGGAGCAGCTGAAGTCGCTGGGGGAGCAGATGGCCGCTGAGAGCCGGGGGCTGAGCCAGAAGAAGGAGGAGGCCCTTCAGGCCCTGACACAAGTAGGTGGCCATCAATTCTGTTGCTGGGATGGCCCGTTCTGACTGCGAAGGGTGGCAGTCCGTGATGCCTTGCCTTTGCCTTCCCCCAGGAGCGGAGCCGACTGCTGCAGCTTAATTGCCTTCAGGGCAGCTCTGGGGGAGACCTCACAGAGCCCAACCAGGCCCTCACTAAGGTAGGGGGATGTCATGCACCTGTCAGTCCCCCTCCCTCAGACCCAGAAGTCCAGGCCCTTAGACCCCTTTTCCCTTGGGATCCAGGAGTTCGGGCCCCCAGCTCCTCCTCCTCAGGGAAATAGCAGTCTCTGCCCTTGGTCTGGGAGATTGGGCAGCGAGACCACCTTCCAGCCCTCTTGTGACTTGGGGCCTTCATTTTTCCATCTGAGAAATGAGCTGGCACTGGGGACAGTGGCCAGAGCATCCTGGAACTAGTGAGTCCTGCAATCCCTCCATCTCCTATTGACCTTCACCCTCTCCCGCAGCTCCTGTTCACTCAGAAGACAGACCGCCAGCTGCTGGTGCTGCAGGACCCCAAGGCGCCTGCTGCTGCCTCCGGCTCTTCCTGCCTCTTCTCTGTTCACAGCTCCCTGCAGGTGCTTCCCCGCTGTCCCTCTGGTCACCTGGTCTCCAGAATTCCCACTGTGGCTTTCTCTAACATGTGGGACAGGGAGAGTTGATCGAGGGGTATTTTTAGTTTTATCAGGCTCTGGCTTCATTTTTTTTTTCCCTTTTGCCTAATACGTGATTCCTCCTCTGGAAAAATGAAACGTGTGCCCCCAGGAGTAAATGGGAAAAGCATCTGAACAGGGCATATGGATAAGCAGGCCTCCCTGCAGAGCCCCTTGTGGGCCCCCGGCCCACAGCCCCCTCCCCAGAGGCAGCACAACTGCTTGTTGCTTGCCTAGCCTTCCTTCCAGTTCTTCGGAAACTGTGTCAAGGGGACAAGGATGTTTTGAATGGGTTGCTACTGATCTTTTTCAATGAAGGAGAGTAGGCAATGGCGGGGTGTGGTGCCTGAGGTGGGGTGAACGTTGCATGACAAAAGTTTTGTTTCAGTCATGTGGGTGTGGGGTCAGCGCTCAGAAATTGGTAGCTCGTGTTATAGCATGTGAAGTTTTTTTTTTTTTGCAAAAATGTGTATATCGGCTGTGAGTTGGCTTTTTATAACTGAACGCTCTGTCATGGCGATTGTTTGCCATTGATACATTTAGAGCTGACTCATCCTGGTTAACGACTCCGTGGTAATAACCATATAAACAATAACAGTGAGACTAACGACAATTCAAATTTACCGAGTCGGCCTCGTGGGCCAGGTACTGATGGAGATGCTTCACATGTGATTCACACATTTGGCCTTGCAAAAACTTAACGAAGCAGGTTCTTATCTCCATTTCACAGGGGAAGAAACTGAGGCAGAGAGGTGAAGGTACTTAACTAGCTGGTGTGTGGCAGAGCCAGGATGTGAACCCAGGCGCTCTGTCTTCAGGGCCTACGCTCCGCCCCCCTGGACTACCCTGTGGACACAATTCTACTCTGGGGCATCGGGCCACCCTCCCTCTGTGGATGGTGATTTTTTTTTTTTTCAAATTTTACTTATTTATTTAGAGAAAGGGAAAGGGAGAGAAAGAGAGGGAGAGAAACATCAATGTGTGGTTGCCTCTCTTGTGGACCCCACTGGGGACCTGGCCTGCAACCTAGGCATGTGCCCTGACTGGGAATCGAACTTGTGGCCCTTTGGTTTGCGGCCCGTGTTCAACCCACTGAGCTACACCAGCCAGGCCTGTGGATGGTGATTTGAGTTTTTGGCAGTGTAAGCAATGCTGTTAAAGAGATCTGTGGGTGTGTGTCTTTGTACACACAGTAATAGCATGAATGAGGATTATTATATTGTCTCATAAACATATCATGTAATGTAATATGCTATGTATTATATTCTTTCTTACTTATTAATACTTTTTAAATCTTGCCTTAAACTTCTTTTTACGTATTGATTTTTAGGGAGAGCAAAATAATTGACTTGTTCCACTTATTTATGCACTCAGTAGCTGATTCCTGTATGTGCCCTGACTGGGAATCAAACCCGCAACCTTGGCGTATCGGGACAATGCTCTAACCAACTGAGCTATCTGGCTAGGACTACTTATTAATTAATATGAATAATAACAATCACTTTTGAGAGATTAATGTAGGCCAGGGTCTACTTGAAGCATTTTTATCACTTTGAACCACATGGAATTGCTATTATTTAGATGTAAAAAACAGTCAAATGTTCGCAACTTGATATAAAATTATATGTATTCATGTATATTCATGAAACCGTATTTTGTATAATTTATGAATATATAATTCCATGAATATATGTTCATAAATTATACATATATTCACCTGAATATATGTTATATATTCATGGAGATATATGTATAAAATGAAAATATGTCATTTCACATTTTGCTCCGAGGAATCCCCCAAAGTAGGTCCTATGAAGGGCAAAGGGCGAGCAGATAATGTCTAGGAAATTTACTTTCTAACTGATTTCTCTGGGAGCCTGAAAAGGTGGAGTATCAGCTGGGTTGCCAGGCAACCGACTTACAGTCAATATGACCCTCATAAGTAAGTTGCTTGTCTGTAGATACTCAGTGGGAAGCCGTGTCCATTCCTATGGAGTTGTTTCCTGAGTCACTGGCTCCTGGGGGCACGGAGCTTCTAAGGTTAGGGGAACCCTGTACCCGCTGGTGTGGCTCTCATACCCGCCCTGCACCTGGGTGTCTGCCATCTGGGGGGCTGGGCCAGGCCGTCCTCTGTGTGCTTTGCACGAGGTCGCTCATGTAATCCTGGCCTTGACCACAGCAGGGCAATGGGCCGTTGCCCACTTGACAGCAGGCGAGTCCCGCCTGGGAGGGGAAATGTCCCGCCAAAGTCACACACCCAGGAAGTGGCGCAGCAGGTCTGAACCAGGTCTGTCTGTTTCCGTGGCCTGTGCCTTTTAGGAGACTGGGGTTTCTAGGTCTCCTGCAGAATCCAGTGGGGCACGGTGGTCAGCATGGGTCCAGAGAGAGCAACTGGGGACCGCAGGGCACAGCAGAGTATTTCTTTACTCAGCCAGATAAACAAGTAGATAACTCCTCGCCTCCTCCTTCTCTCTCACTCCAAGTGCTAGTAAATCCTCAAATTCCACCCCTTCTTTCCAGGATCCCGTGATGTCTGAGAGTACTGCCCCTGCTTGGGTTCCACTGGTGGTACTTCCCCGCTGGCTGAACTTAGACACGTCCCTGTGCCTCCATTTACTTAGCTGCAAAATGGGAATAATAGCACCCACTAGTTGATGGTTAAAGGCTTAGCGTGATGTCTGACACATAGTAGGTGCTCAGTGGATGTGGGCTGCTGGTACTCTGATTAAGGCACAATTATTAGCGGTGTTATAATTATTAGCATCCTTCTCTCCACTTCCACCCCATCTCTGGTTTTTGTGACACTACACTGGCTTCCTCACTGGTGTCTCTGTCTCCTTTTTTATCTCCCAACAAGCTGTTCTGCACACAACAGCCCTCCTACTTCTGTCCTCCCTGTCAAACGCCTTCAGCGGCCCCCAGGGCTCCTCACCTTGGCCTGCCAGCCTCTGCAGGAGCGGGCCCCTGCCCCGCTCTCACCGCTCAGTACTCTGCTCAGCTGCAGGAGCGCTGACCAACCATACTCATTCCTGTCTCAGGGCCTTTGCACTTGCCAGTTCTTCTACCTGGAACACTTCCCCTCAGTCTTCCCTGGCCAGCTCTATTTTTTTAAAGTATATTTTATTGATTATGCTATTATAGTTGTCCCAATTTTTTTCTCCTCTTTAACCTTCCTCTGCCCTGCACCCCCCACCCTCCAGCATTCCCCTCCCCCGCCTTAGTTCATGTCCACGGGTCACACACGTAAGTTCCTTGGCTTCTCTTTTTCCTGTACTATTCTTAACCTCCCCTGTCTATTTGTACCTGCCATTTATGCTTCCTATTCCCTGTTCCTTTTCCCCCATTCTCCCCTCACGTCCTCGCCACTGATGACCCTCCATGTGATCTCTGTTTCTGTGATTCTTTTCCTGTTCTAGTCGTTTGCTTAGTTTTTGCTGTCATTTTTTAGGTTTAGTTGTTGATAGTTGTGAGTTTGTTAGCATTTTACTGTTCATAGTTTCTGATCTTCTATTTCTTAGATAAGTCTTTTTAACATTTCATATAGTAAGGACTAGGTGATGATGAACTCCTTTAACTTGACCTTGTCTGGGAAGCACTTTATCTGCCCTTCCATTCTAAATGATAGCTTTGCTGGATACAGTAATCTTGGATGTAGGTCCTTGCCTTTCATGATATACTTCAAATACTTTTTTTTAGCCCCTTCTTGCCTGCAAGTTTTCTTTTGAGAAATCAGCTGATAGACTTATGGGAACTCTTTTGTAGGTAACTGTGTCCTTTTCTCTTCCTGCTTTTAAGATTCTCTCCTTATCTTTAATTTTGGCTAATGTAATTTTGATGTGCCTGGGTGTGTTCCTCCTTGGGTCCAACTTCTTTGGGACTCTCTGGGCTTCCTGGACTTTCTGGAAGTCTAATTCCTTTGCCAGATTGAGGAAGTTCTCCTTTATTATTTGTTCAAATAAGTTTTCAATTTCTTGCTCTTCCTCTTCTCCTTCTGGCACCCTTGTGATTCAGGTGTTGGAACATTTAAAGTTGTCCCGGAGGTTCCTAAGCCTCTCCTCATTTTTTTGCATTTTTATTTCTTCATTCTGTTGCAGTTGGATTTTTATTTCTTCCTTCTGTTCCAGACCATTGATTTGAGTCCTGGTTTCCTTCCCATCACTGTCGGTTCCCTGTATTTCACTTTTCATAGCCTTCACTTCTTCCTCCATTTTGTGACCATATTCAACCAATTCTGTGAGCATCCTGATTACCAGTGTTCTGACCTCTGCACCTGATAGGTTGGCTATCTCCTCGTTGCTTAGCTCTTTTTCTGGAGGTTTTTGGGGTTTTTTTTTGAATTTTTAAAAACGATTTAATTTTTTTTTTTATTTTTTTATTTTTATTATTTTTTTAAAAATTATTTTATTGTTGTTCACTTACAGTTGTCTGCATTTACCCCCACCCCACCCCAGGCAAACCCACCTCCCTCCCTTGCTTCCACCCTCCCCCTTGGTTTTGTCCATGTGTCCTTTATAGCAGTTCCTGAATACCCTTGTCCCCATTATTCCTTTCTCCCTCCCCTCTGGTTACTGCCAGATTATTCTAAATTTCAATGTTCTCTGGTTATAATTTGTTTCTCTGGTTGTATTTTGCTTGCTTACTTCACAAGCGTCTTGGCTGTGGCTGGTCTGAGTTCCCCGGTAGCTGATCTGGCCTTGGTGCCTTCTCTCATGCGTCCTTATATAAAACCCCTTAACATTTCATATAGTAAAGGCTGCGTGATGATGTACTCCTTGAACTTGACCTTATCTGAGAAGCACTTTATCTGCCCTTCCATTCTAAATGACAGTTTTGCTGGATAGATTATTCTTGGTTGTAGGTCCTTG